>MU226529.1:705781-747830 GCA_018584345.1 Thuja plicata | reverse complement strand
TATATATATATATATATATATATATATATCAACATTTTTTGTTTAGTTGATAAATCCAGTAACTGTAAAATACTTGCAAAGACTTTGCAATATATCTTTGTAACACAATAAAAGGAATGTGTGGTAATATTCATAAATTTATAAGTAGACTTTATTAATATTATACAATTATCTACTGTGTTTTGTATGTATGTGTCAAGCCCAACTCACTTGTATATTTTTAAAGGTGTAGTCTTTTGTGGAATTTTAAAAAAGTTGTCACCTTTAGTTTGAATTATTGCCTATTTTGAATGAAATTCAAACACTATATTTCCCAACTACACAGAGAAAAAAAATTAATATTAGACGCATCTCCCAATTATCTAAGCACACTCACAACATATCAATACAATGTTTTTCAGTTTTATCCATTTGACTGTGTTCTCATTGCCATTTTTGAATATAGGTCACAACATAAGGGGTTGAATCATAAAAAACATCCTTAGACCCTTAGATGGAAAATAATCTATTTTAAAAGGTTCTTAACCATGATTTCCCTAAATTTTATAGGCATGAAGTGACAACTAAATTAGGGGTGCATTATGTAATGGTTATGGTTTGTGTTAGGGTAAGTATTATGCTTATGTGGTCACATATATTATAGGACCCTGGGGAAACCCCTCTTGGTTTATCAAAGCCAAAAGTGAAAAAGGTTCTACTTACCTCAACAATTGTTCCTTAGTTGACCAACCTAAATATATGTTTTATTAATATTATTCCTTTGTTTGACACCCATGACAACTTGAAGACTTTATAATATTAGAGATTTGGGACCTAGAATGTAGATCAACAAATAAATATTTGCGTTTCCACCAAAAAATATAGCTAAATAACTGATTTGAAGACTTAGATTAGTTAGTGACGTACAACCATGAAATTATTGGTCTTTGGTTTGTAGAATCAATAGTTTTTTATTTGATTGTTTTCTCCTTTTGGAAACTCTATCAAGAAAAGTGTAGAAATTTACCTCAAAGGATTAATAACAGAAAATGACTAGCATTCCAAAGATTAGAAGATAATTGAGGTTGTTTAATATGCTGCATCTCCTAATGACTTTCAAATGTAAAAGATGGATAATGAACCAAGGCTCCCCAAGTGTACTCAAATGGCTCCAAAAGGAAAGAATGAAACAAGAGACCTATCCACTACCTCCAACACCTTAGAAAATATTTAAACCCAAATTAAAACTTCTTCCAATGGGTTACAACCATCTGAAAAGACTCCAACCCTCAAATCCACTCTCTAGCCTTAGTACGCCTAGGAATCCTTGTAGCCCTATTTTCACTGTTTTTTGGACTTTTCTTCAAACTTTCCCAAAACACTCCAGAATATGATGGTGTATTAGGATACCCATTTCAAATTTTTTCAACATATGTCAAAACCAAATGTCCTTGTTTTGGAGCATCAATCCCCAAAAATGTTGTTTCCACTTTCTTGCCTAGGCCTAATAGGTCACTTTTACAAAGGAACCCTATTACAGACTTAACACCAAACCTTCCCACTTTTCACATGGTGTTAATATGGTCCCAATTAGAGAAATATGAAGTCAATTTAACCCTATAGGCTTTCTATACCCAAAAGCCCCAAATTGCTCCTTCTAGGCCTTCAAAACTGGGGCCTTCTTAAAAACAACTCAAAACTCGTTTCCAGAACTCCTCCTTCTGGATTCACAATTTTATTTTCATATTCCTTTTTTTTTAAAACAAAAATATACCCTCCTTAAGCCATATATGTTGCTGCTACACTTATGGCATCAATTTCATGCCCTTTTCCCACTCTTCCTTATGGTGTACACCCACAAAATCAACTACTCCTGCATCCAAATGGTTAGTAATGTCATACATATGTTAAATAGGTTCCATTAAATGAGAAATAGAAAATACATTCATTGAATGCCCCATTATATCATTAAAAAGACCAAAATAGAGTTATTTCAATGCACTAAAGTGACCACCTACAACAACTTTCCAAATCTGAAGCAAAATTGATTATAAAAGCATTCAATAAAGATGAAAAATTATGTTATTAT
This sequence comes from Thuja plicata, assembly GCA_018584345.1. NCBI lineage: Eukaryota > Viridiplantae > Streptophyta > Pinopsida > Cupressales > Cupressaceae > Thuja > Thuja plicata. The sequence goes on along the minus strand of MU226529.1, from coordinate 745,762 downwards.
GCTCTTATATCATCCACAACTCTGTTCCAAATCCAAAACAATCAACAAAGCATAAAAAACAACAAGATTTGCAAGGAAAAACTTGAATTTTCACTCAATTTCTCAATCTGTCCATACAATCCATACAATCCATACTTTTCCATCATTGGAAGGCATATATAGCCTTCCCACAACTTCCCCAACCAATCCAAATTAGTTGGATGGCTAACAAACACTAATTACATAGTTTTTCATGATTTCCCTCCAAAACTAAACTAGCCATTGGTATTTAAAAATTAACTAAAACTCTTTATTAAACATCTAAAACTAACTACCCTTTATTTATAATGGATCCAAAATGGATAAAATGCCTTACTCAAAGGAATTATGTACTCCTAGGACCCCTACCAATCTTAGATCTATGAAATTCATAATTTGGCCCTACAGTCCTATTAGGACCATTAGGACATTTTACAATTTTGTTCACATTATTACAATCAAATGGCATTATAGGCCTTAAAACATTATAATTGATTCCCTTGGACCCCTAAGAGATCCCACCATTCATCCTCGGTTTCATTATGGTCTTCATGTCTTTGGGTGCTCTTGCACCATACTCCCTGGGTGAAGAAGAACTTTTGCCCCAAAAGGTTAAGGGCCTTGTCTTCACACCCCCAATCTTCTTTGATGGAATCCTACAACCTTTTCTTCCTTGGGACAACTCTCCACCTCCTCCTTTTGACTCTGCAATAATTTGGTTATAAACATTAAAAGAAAACATATTATCAAGATTATGCTTGATACCATTTCACATGTGTTCTCTAGGATAGTCACAACCAAAATGCCCTTGCTGCTCCTTCTCTATCATTTCAAGGTTCATATGAACCATTTTTCTTCCCTCCATGGACAGGTTTGCAACTTCCTCCTTTGTTTGCACTAGAGGACACAAAATTGTCCCTACCAAAACACCCTTTGTGACCTAGTTGTCTTACCACTCTATCCCCTTTTTCTCTACATCAACACACTTTGTGTTTAGTACCAATAAGGATTGTTAAGTCCTCTGATCCTTCTCCTAAAATCTGAACTTTGCATTGACCTGCAAATCCAAATACTCCTTTCTTCCAAAGAAAACAATCTTTATTTCATCAGCAGCACTACTTGCCAAAGGTTTAAGAGTGAATATCCTACCATCCTTATGGACCACATAAGTATTTTCAAAACCATAATGAATAGTTCTTCTTGAAGGCAACCAAGGTCTCCCCAAAATAATATGACAACAAGTCATTGGAGAAATATCACACAATACCCTATCATTGTAGTCACCAATTGAAAAATTAACATATGCTTGTTCTCTAATCACAATACTGTGTTCATCACTTACCCAAGAGGATTTATAAGGTCTACTATGAGAAAAATTCAGCAAATTTAGTTTGTTAACCATTTCATAAGAAACTAAAGTATCAAAAGACCCTGAATCAATTATCATTTTACATATTTTACCTTTACTCTTGCAATGAGTTCTAAAGATGGATACCTCTGACTCTTCTTTCCTTTGTATTGTTGCTCCCTTTCTCACCCTGAGAAAGTCTCCTTCAGTATATGATCCTATCTCAATGCTTTCATCTTTGTCTTTGTTTTCCTCTTCCTCTTGTGTTAGAGTCACTCTCCTATCAGACTTCCTTGTATCTTTTTTTGGAAACTTGTAGAAAGGATACCCTTCCTCTCCACAGTTGTAACATTTTCCATTGAAGGTGTTGTTGCCTCTACCTGCACCAAATCTACAACCTCCTCTTTGTCCACTTCTTTGATCTGCCATGATGTGATCTTAGGCAACTTATTCTTCCATCTTTTTTCTTGTAATCAATCCCACCAAATCAAAGCATGTCCCTTCAACCTGGACTTTGCAATCTTCACCTTTTGTCCATCCTCAACATCTTCACAGTCAAATAAATTCTCAATAGAATTGAGCCACTCAATTAACTCTTCATTATTCATCTTCCCATCATACATAGGAATGTCATACTTACCCTTATAGTCATTACCTCTAATGGATGTTCCCTTTGGTGATGAATTATGGTGACAAGCATGATAGCATGGTTGAAGAGGAAGCCAAGATGACCGACGAGTTGTTGGTATGCCAAGGAGAATGGCATGATGAGGACGAAGGCCAACAAGAAGTTTTAGTAGGGGTGAAAGAGCATGCCTATGGGGTCACGAATGTGGCTAAAGAGGCCATCATGGATGTTGATGAGACTTTGGAATTCCTAGAGGAGTGGCAAGGTATGCAAGATGTATTGGTCTCTATGAGGAGAGACTCCATATTTGAAGATAATGAAGAGTTAATGGTTGCAATAGTAGTCTTATGGGCAGAGGCTTAGGAAGAAATGATGAAGAATGAGGATCAGAGTATGGTTTACTTTTTTCCCATGGGAGGCAATCATATTTTGTAGAGGGTTGACTACATGTTGGAGAAGCATCATGAAAGGATGTCATGGATCACTAGTGTTGATCTTTATAAACCAAAGGTGGAGATAAAAGGTTTTTGTTTGCTGGCATATTTTTTATTACAGGATTTCCAAGAGGATTTGGAAATTTTTCAAGTTGTGGAGTATGGTGCAGGAGCAGCAAGGTCACCAAGATCAAAGCCTGAACCATGGAGGTACACCAAGGTCACTGTGGATCCTAGGAAGAGTGAAAAAGAACATTAATGGTCATTTGATATTGTAATGGACCATGATTAATTGGTCATTTCATGTTATTTTAATCATGTTTGTAATGATTGTAATCATTTGGCAATGGGATCACAAATGATGTCATGTAAGTCATTGAATGGCATAAAAGTTTATGATGTAACCTTGGGGTCTTATGGGATCCAAGGATGTATGTAAGGGTCAGGGACCTATAAGGATATCTAATTTTGTAATATGGCCATTTATGCCATTAAAAGATGTAAATTGCACTAAAGAGTGCCAATAGATGTAATAGTGCCTTATTGGCCAGATAGACATAAGGGTCGCTATGAAGTTTGAATGACCTTAGGAGTAGTATTTTTGGTTTGAATTAGAGTCTGAAGTCTTATAAATGGTTTTAAACAATAATATGTCATGTAATTGTAGTGTTGATAACTTTTATAAATGTTGTAATTAGGGGACAGTAGGTTTTAAGACTATTACAGACAGTTTGAAGGGAGTTAGTTGGTTTGTGTCATGTGTAGGGGGTCTATTAGAGAGGATCCACATGATGTTTCATCGCATGTAGAGTTTGGGTGTGTGGAGAAAATTTTGTAATGGCTTTGAATCAGTAAAACCAAACATTTCTTGCAAACAGTCTTATTCTAGCCCGTGAGTACAATCTTTGATTTTCTGCATTTAAATGTCTAAAACAATGTGACATTGATTGTAGAATGATGTGAAATGGTTTTATATTGATTTCTTATCATTTCCATGTATTTATATTGTTGTTTATGAATTTTTGAGGCAGAGAACATGGATTATCCTTGATTGTTCGTCAATAAGGTTTTGCAATCAACATTTATTGATTTTGAAGTTTTAAATGGATGGATAGACTTGTATGTGTCTAAATGTTGACCTCTAAATCAGCCACAACACAACATAGTCATTTCTCAATCATTGAATCGCGAAGATGAACATGAATTCCTCATTCCACAATATCGATCGAATCGACCTATTGCCTCCTATTTAATTACAATGAGATGAAGAATGCCATATAGAATAAATTTCATTTCAGTTTCTTTTAAAGCTCTTTAAGTTTAATTAGGTCAAGTCTCGCGTGAGGAAATAGTTTCCTAGCGGCAGCCAACGTCGCCCCTTGCGCAAAAAAATGGTTTCCTCGCACAGGTTAGGGTTTCCTTGCACGGGGTCCCTCCGCGAGCTCGCGCGAGGTGCACCACGATGTCGTGCGAGATTTCATCTGAAGTGATGATATCTCACGCGAAGAGAGATCATGTCTCATGTGAAATAGAAGTCTCACGCGGGGAAAGAGTTTCCTCGCATGGGAACTACTTACAGTCCAGAAAGTTGTCATCCAGTATGTGCAGAATCAGCCAATTAGAATGCCTTAGAACTGTGTTTAGGATATATCCATAGCTTCATTTGTTTTTATTATTTTGAAAAATCATCATGTTGAGATACTGATCAAATGTCATTGTTTTCTTTGCAGGTTGACTTCCCCGATATTAAGTTTCGGTCTCACCATCCTGTCATAGGTGAGCTTGTACAGAGACTGAATAGTGCTGAGGGTGCCCATCTCGACGAGCTAGGACTATCATTTCTACGTGATGTACCTGAGATTTCGGTAAGTCACTGTCTATTGTATGCACTTGTCGAGCGTTTCCATTTGGAGACAAACACTTTCAATTTTTCGCAGGGGGAGATGACAGTCACCCCTGAGGACATATATAGGATCTTGAGAGTACCATTCCATGGGGCTCACGTGGAGTACGATACCTAGCCTAGGGCAGACACACATGAATTTTGAGCGATCTTCGAAGACGATTTGGTGATGGGTCGATCCATCTCTTGGGATGATCTGATGAGTAGGTACAGTGCAGAGTACACGTTGGCAGTCGTCTTGGTGATGTTCTTGAGTTTCCACCTGGTGCTAGATCGGGGTTAGCACAGATTGGAGTGCGGCTGGGGACTCATGTTATAGCGGATGTTAGCCAGGCTAGCAGTGAGGTTCGAATGGGGCAAGTGCATGCTCACACAAATGTACCACGAGATGCACAAGATCGTGTATCGAAGCGCACAGACCATGGCGGCAGGAGTTGTGGTTCTATAGAACTGGGCCTGGGAGCACCTTTCAATATGTCGGCTGATTTTTCATGATACTCGACAGCCCCTAGAGCCATATATTTACAGGTATGCAGGTCCGATGACTTAGCCAACACTGGGTAAGACAGATCAGTGGCAGGCACAGCTAGACGATATGGCAGCGGTTATATGGAGGCCATGGATAGCTACAGAAGTTTAGGATGATGCACAACACGAACTGTCACATATGTTCTTCTCGCGTCCTTTGATTGGGCGTACCATCCACGTCATTGAACGCTTCCTGATGACATGGGTCCTACGACAGTTTGAGAGACCACAGGATGTCTCCCAAGAGTACTGCACATATGCCTGATTCATCGATGAGACGAAGAACGCTGACAGTGGAAGCTAGACCAGGGCAGGTGTATGATAAATGCACAGGTACCACCAGCTAGGTGGGACTATTTAGCAGGGGTGAGAAATGCAGGGATGACACCTACATACAGAGATCACATCTTACCTCACCCATTCCCGATATTCACAAATCCTATTGGCATGGGCCAACAGGTATAGTAGGTAGTACAGCTGCCGCCATAGCAACAGGTACCATAGCCACCACTGCAGTAGCCATAGCAGCCAGCACAGCCACCACCACAGTAGGTACCACCACAGCAGCCTACGCAGCAACAGAGATTACTATGGCCAAGGACTAGGCAGAGTCCCCTTCCTCCTAGACATATGGGAGCAGACGCAGGTGCAGGGAGAAGTAGAACTCAGGATAGGTCCACCAGGCAGAGGACAGGTGATAGCTCTGTACAGGGGGAGGATACCGATATGGCCAATCCATAGGCAAGAGGACAGATGGCACAAGTACAGGAGGCTCTCAGGAAGAGTCGGGAGAGAGTGAGGCAGGTACAGAGGGAGCGGGATGACTAGCATACACATGTGACCATCCAAGAGACCCAGGTGGTCGAGTGGGATCGAGAGATCCGGGGACTATAGGAGGCACTGGCTAGAGCACAGGCATAGGCGAGATATGAGGCTTCTTAGTCAGCCTATTATTATGCTACATACATGATCGCAATTCTCGAGGCAGTAGACCAGGTTCCGCCATTTTCAGAGTATGCTGGGGCACAGGCTGTTCCATAGGGACCACCTTAGCAGTAACCACCATAGGCACCTCCTCAGCAACAGGCCATGCCACCTCCTCTAGGTGGGAGTGGCTAGATGAGACATTTGATACATATTATACCACCATTTTGATATATTGTGCTCGAGTAGCACCCTTTGTACACTTGATTGATTGATATATATGAGCTCGATTTTCGCATCATTATACTTGTTTATATATTGCTTTAAACTTGTATGTCTTGTGAGATGTTTCCTATATGATTAGATGTATAGATTAGAAATGTATGCCATGGATGAAGATGCAAATTTTTATGCACATGTTTTATTGATGTATGAATGAATTTAATGTAATGAATGCAATGGTACTAATCATCTCATGTAGGATATCGCAATATACGATAGGTACTAACCAAAAGAATATGAATGAAGATCGAGAGCAAGGACCAGACACTTGGGCAGTCAAGAGGAATCTAGGACAAAAGATGAGAACCTTCGAAGAATGAGAAGACAATGAAGAGAGAACCAAAACTATTGCTATACAAGCTTAAAATGTGAATGCAAGCCTCAGCTAAATGCAACCTTAGGACTTGGTTGTTGGACTCATTGCATAATTATCATCATCGATTTCTTTAGGTATCGGCCAATCGCAAGATGTCATACAACCCTCACTGGCCTTGCAAGCACGAGAATATGAATATAACATTCATTAGATAAAATGTAGGAAACGAACGTAAGCGCCAAGGCACAAAAGCCAAGATGACCTGAACATTGTTTCCAGTTTGATATAGTAAGAGTACACAAGTAAACAAACAAAGCAATAACAGTCGAAGAGATAGTTCCAACCTCCCCTTGGCATACAAATAAACAAGATTGAGGGATGTGAGGCTTTCCCACCTTAATGTAGAAGCTCTTATCACATACACCCTATTTATTTGACACTGTCGGATCATTGAAACCACACCCACAAGCAGTAGATAGAAAATATCAATGAAATTCATGACAACAAACAACATACAAAGAAAGATTCAATCATAGCTCAACATGTTTCAAATTTTATGAATGTGCATGTGTTTTAGGGGTGTTGAAAAACACCGTTGTGCTTGTGAGTGCGATGTGTTTGATTGCTATCGAGAGATGTTTACATTGCGATGTCCAATGTGTCCAAAGATAGTGTTGAAAAACATTGTTTGATTGGGGTGTTGAGAAACACCAGTTTGTGCCAGTAGATAGTTGTCCTTTAGAACTGACAAGATTACTAACTTGAGTGTAAACCGAAGATGCGATCAAAGTGGAGAGCCATGCCCCTAAGTAATGAACGTTGATGACTGACTTGACTCATATAGAGAGGACAAATCCGAGTGGATTACCCCCAAGATATGCAATGGGGTCGTGTCAAGTCAGGTGGGATCTTGAAAAGACCCAAAGTGTCACGAAAGTAACTGAAAACTATGTACAGACTAAAGTAAAGAATGCGAAGACTGAATATCGATAGATAGAGTGTTTGGGTATAACTCCAACTGTAACGGATTGATTTCAAATATGCAGATAGTGAGTTGATGTGATAAATCTTAGTAGTATAGCAACAGTAGGCAGATGCAGTGAGAATCACTGGTGACTGACGCGAGAAAGATTCTCAAGTATAAAGATCAGCGTGAGATCGAGGCATCAGCAGGCAGACTCAGTGAGGACCACTGGTGACTGATGCGAAGAGGAGAGAGACTCCAAAAGATAGGACAATGCCCCCTAGACTAGGAAGATGCCCCCGAGTGTGACCAGTTTCAATCCATATGAAGTAGAGCAAAATCTCAAAAATAACTGAGAGCGAATGCATGAGCGAGCAAACTAAAGCAGGAAAGCAGGAGAACAAACTGCAAGACAACCAAGGGATGTCATGATTGATAAAGCCTTGCGGAACAAGAGGCGCCTGTTTACCAGGTTTTCACCATCTTGGCAGAAATTCTAATTTTGCTACCATGATGCCTATTTACCAGGTTTTCATCAATGGCACATTTTTCTCTTTTTTTCATTTTTTTTGTATTTTTCATTTTTTTATTTTTTTTGTATTTTTTCATTTTTTTTGTATTTTTTCATTTTTTTATTTTTTTATATTTTTTCTGCTTTTCAATTTTTTTTATATTATCAAGGTGCCTGTTTACCAGCTTTTCACCAAGATAATAGATACATCAAAGCACCTGTTTGCCATTTTTCACTAAGATGATCATTTTTCAGGACATTTTGCAATTTTTAGGATTTTCTCATAATAGAGTATGTACATGAGCATTCAGAAGACATCTCAACTGTAGAACTTATTCAGATGAAGGGAATTGATAGGCTCTTTGAGTTGTTCCCCCTCTGTGGTAGAGAGCTGGTAAGCGCCAGACTCAAATACTGCAGTGATAACATATGGACCAAGCCAGTTTGGTTCAAATTTTCCTTTCTGGACCCGCTGCTGTTGATTCTTGGGGTTCTCTCTCAGGATGAGATCACCCATTTAGAATTCTCTTGGTCTGACCTTCTTGTTTTAGATTTTAGATATTATCTTCTGATATGCTCGGAGATGGTTGAACGCCACTTTTCGACATTCATCGAGTAGTTCAAGCTCTTGAAGCCGAGATATTTTGATACCATCATTAGTAATAAGGCCCTTCAGAGAGACTCGCAAGGTAGGAATCTCAACCTCAATAGGAAGCACTGCATCTGCACCATAAACTAAAGTAAAGGGCGTGGCCCCTATTGGTCCAGTAAGCCCATAAAGCCGGATTAATCTGGAGATGCCAGTCTCATCCAGATTAGTGTATTGTGTGGTGTAAGATCTTGAGAATAGTCTTATTTGAAGCTTTTGCCTGTCCATTAGCCTAGGGATAATAGATAGAAGACCAGTGCTAAATAATTATAAACTTAGTGCATAATTATTTTAGATCCTTTTTCTTGAATTGTCCCCCATTGTCAGTGATTATTGATGAGGGTACACCATATCTGTAGATGATGTAGTTCAATATAAACATGGCCACAGACTTGCCATCAGTTACGATGAGGGGCACTGCCTCGAACCACTTGGTAAAATAGTCTGTATAAGTAATGATGAGTTTATGTCCCCTTGAAGAAGACAGATGTATCTAACCCACCAAGTTAAAGGCTCACTACTAAAATGGCCAAAATCTTACGAAAGGAATGAGCTCCTTGGCAGGAGCATGAATCAGATTTTCATGAAGCTAGCACTGTTTGCAAGATTTAGAAAATTGTGTAGCTTCTTTCTCCATATCCGGCCAATAGTAACCAACTCTAATAAGTTTGCGAGCTAGTGTCAGGTCATTTGAGTGAGACCTACAGATGCCTTCATGCACCTCTACTAACGCACACTTGGACTCATCAGGTTCTAAACACCTAAGGAGGGAACTGTCTAGACCTCGCCTATATAAGTCGTTAGCAATGATGACAAATTGTGAAGCACTGCAGATTAGGTGACGTTTCATATTTCAGATGTAAGTGTCCAGAATGATCTGGTCATGAAGGTAGGATTAAATATGGTGGTAGCGGGATGAGTCATGTCCAATGACTGAACAGATCATCTGGGATTCAAGGGAATTATAAGCAGGGTAGCATAACGTCTCCACTAGGAATTCATGTCGGAAGTCATTTTCTGGCATTTGTAACATGGAAGCCAGAGTAGCCATGGCATCAGCTCCTTTATTATCTACCCTTGGAATTTGTTGGAAAGTAATGTGTGCAAATTATTTCTTGAGATCATCAACCATATTTTTATAAGGCACTAGTTTTTCATCTTTTGTTTGGTAGATATCATTCACCTGATTTATAACCAATTGTGAAACTCCAAAGACCTTTAGCTCATCAACATGCCATTCAATAGCGATATTTAATCATTAATCAAGGCTTCATACTCAGTAGTGTTATTTGTGCAAGGAAACAACATTTTGTAAGCCTTTGGTAATGAATACCGTTGAGGTGTAATTAGTAAGATTCTGACACCTGACCCCTGCTGGGTGAATGATCCATCAAAGAACGTGGTCCATGCCTGATATGTGAGAAGCATGATGGACTCATCTGGGAACTCGATCCTTAATGGTTGATAGTCTGCAATAGGTGCCTCAACCAACTTATCTTCAATTGCTTTCCCCTTGATAGATTCTTTCCACATACTCAATGTCAAATTCACTGAGTATCATGACCCACTTAGCTAATCTACCTATGAGGGCAGCTTTGCTAAGTAAGTGCTTTAATGGATCAATTTTTGCAATGAGCCTTGTAGCGTGAGAAAGCATGTAATGCCATAACTTTTGGGAAGCAAACACCACCACTAAGAAAGCTTTCTCAATGACAGAATAATTTATTTCATAGGAGACCAATGTTCTGCTGATGTAATAGATTGGTCTTTCTTTATTGTTTTGATCTTCTTGGGCTAATAGAGCACCTAGAGATGTTTCTGTAGCTGAGATGTATAAGATTAATGGCTTCCCATGAATAGGAGGCATTAATATAGGTGGATTAGCCAAATATTGTTTGATTTGTTGAAGACCTTATTCACATTCCTTATTCCATTCATAGGTCACACCTTTATGCAAAGTTTTAGTAAATGGTTGTGACTTGTCAGCTAGTTGTGAGATGAAGCGTCGGATAGACTGAAGCCGACCTTGAAGACCTCTCATTTGACTGATATTGCGAGGCGGAGGCATTTCCATGATAGCTTGCACCTTTTCAGGATCCACCTCGATACCTTTTGTGGAGATGATATAACCAAGAAATTTTCTGAAAGTTAATCCAAATGCACATTTCTTAGGATTGAGACATAGTCTGAACTTTTCCATATGATCTATTATAGGGCCTAGATCAGTAAGATGTTCCTTCATATCCATGCTTTTAGCAAGGGTGTCATCAACATAATCCTCCATTGTTTTGTGCATCATATCATGAAATATAGTGGTGACTGCTCTTTGATACGTGGCTCCAGCATTCTTGAGACCAAAAAGCATAACATTCCAGTAGAAAGTGCCCCATGCACAAGTGAAAGAAGTCTTTTCTTGGTCCTCTGACACAATTTTGATTTGTTTGTAGCCAGAGAAACCGTGCATTAGGGAGTACATTTCATACCCTACTGTCATATCCACAATCATATCAATGTTGGGTAGTGGGAAGTCATCTTTTGGACATGCCTTGTTTAAGTCCCTGAAGTCTGTGCAAACTCTGATAGATTTGTCATGCTTCGACACTGGAACTATGTTGGAGATCCATTCTGCATAGTCAATTTCTCTGATGAATCTATCTTTTAGGAGTTTCTCTAATTCCGCCTTGATAAGTAGAGTCATATGTGGATGCATTTTTCTGAGTTTTTGCTTTACTGGTTTTACTCCAGGAGCTATTGACAAGTGATGCATGATAATATCAGGATCTACACCAGGCATGTCAGAGTATGTCCATGAAAATTTTATCTTTTTCTCTTTGAAGAAATCTATGAATTCTTTGAGTTCTTCTGCAGACAATGATTTAGCCACATGAATAATGTGCGGATGTTCTTTTGTACCAAATTTACGGGCTGAGTCAGCTCAATTAGTAGAGATGATCTTTCCTAGAAATGACTCAAAAGTGCATCAAGTATCTCATCCTCAGGCACCTCGGAGAGGTTTTCACCTTCGGATACGTCTATTCTTTTTACTTTTTTTGGCTCTGACACTGCCACAATGTGGCTTTCACTGTTAGAGCACCTATTTTTTTTCTTTTGATTTTATGACTAAGATACTTGATATCAATTTCGTTCATGCTGACACTATCTTTGCCGGTGGAGGAGATTATAGGTTCAACAGTGTGGAGATAACAGGCTAGAGCATATTCATTCTGGAATGTGAGGACTTTGTTGGATGAGGAAGGGGAATTCCAGTCTATTAGCTCGGGATGTTGGAGTGAGAGAGAAGTGACAGGTTCAAGTGCATTCACGGTATAATCGTCGAAAGTGCGGACTAGTAAGTTGAGACCTAGAGAAATCTAATCCAAAGGTGTATTTGAATCCCTTTGACTCCTAGCGCCCGTAGAAGAAGATACATTAACATCTATGGAATCGGACTCATTAGACCTTACACTAGACCCTTCACCTATGTCGAGAACATTTTCAAATGTATGTGTAGTATCAACATTCCTGTCAAAGGATCCTTTTGAAAGACTGTCAAACTCATATTCATGGGAATCTGTGTCTAAAATCTGACTGGGATGCTTGCACCATGAAGGTTTGGGATCTCTTGTGAAACTAGCCTGTTCTTGTGCAAACTTCTCTTGAAACTATGGTGGTATGTATAGTTAACCCTGGAAACCAGGGTCTTGTGATACTTACCATTGTTTGTATGTTAGAGAGGTGAATGGAATAGCGCCATTGGAGTCACTGCCAGCCTTGGTTGTACTGACATGTGTTATGACGTCATCTGGCTTAGCAAAGAATGCTGCCAGATCTAGAGGAATAGGATAGGGAAAGTAATCCTCGTCTGAGCTATCCTCTAAGGTGTCCATTGTAGTTGTGCCCTCAGGTTTTGGTTCTGGTCCAGGTTCAGATACAAATTTGTTAATCCATAGATGGAACGGGATCTTCTTGAAGCCTAAACTAGTTGTATCTTTCATCCTTCGACCTATAGCTTTAATAGGTTCAACTAGCCCATTACCATTCATCCCTATTGGACCACTCCCTTTGTATCTGAAGCGTTTCATGATTTTAAGACCTTCACTATTGGGATCTAGTTCATGAAATGGGGTGGTTTGTTCAGATATGTCCTTTCCTTTGTAAAGCCAAGCTTTAATAGCTCTTTCCTCATCTTTGTCTTCTAATGGTGTTGAAGCCTGTACAAAGGCACCATCATAAACTATTTCAGGAGTAGTAGAAGATTTATTGTTCTCAGAAGGTCTCCCGTAAGAATGAGGAGACGGAGGTAGAGCTGCTAATGATAGCATAGGTTCTATTTGATACCCCCCCATGCCTATGTCTTTGATTTTCAAAGTCTGTTCCATGTCTCTAAGCTTGGCATCATAGAATTGTGTGGATTCTCTATTAGTAGGAACAAAATTATTAGCTGACTATGTGAGCGTATTACAAGAATAGCCCATATTAGCAGGAATTATCACTTCTGTGCCATGGAAAGGAAACTTGATGCACTGATAATACATAGAGGGAACCGCTTGCATTTCATGGATCCACGGTCTTCCCAATAGGATGTTATAAGCAAGAGGAATGTCTAGCACTTGACAAGTGACATCTCTTTCAACAGGTCTAGCTCGAATAGGTAGCACAACTAAACCTTTAGACTTTCTTTCTTCTTTGTCATAGGCTTTGATAGTAATTTTCTTGCGAGAATCTATGGGATCTTCATCATAGCCTAGCTGAGTGAGAAAGTGAGCAGAGCAGATGTTGAGGCCAATACCATTATCAATAAGGACGTGGCGAACGTGTTTTTGGCCAATCATGACCTCTGTATGCAAAGGGGCGTTATGCGGGTGGCTGACCGAATGGTCATCTTCTTCTGAGAAAGATAGATAGTGCGGTTAAGTCAAGTGACCCACTATAGATTGAAATTGATCAAGATTAATGTCTTTGGGGATGTTAGCCTCTGTGAGGGCTTTATCCAGAATCTGCTTGTGAGCAGGCGAGATCTTCAACAGCTCAAAGATGGTTATTTGAGCATTGGTTCTTTGCAACTAGTCGAGAATGCTATAATTAGCAGTAGGAGGTGTGGGGACCATTTTCATGGTCTTATTGGCAGGGCCAACAAAAGCTTTATCCGTAGGTTGCTTCGGTGCGGATTTAGTAGCAGGAGGGTCAGGACCCTTGAGAGTGATCTTAGTGCGGGATCTGGTAATGATGTTTGCGCAATCCTAAGATTATTCAGGTTTAGACGAGCGAGACCAAGGGCCTCTCAAGACAAACGGGGTCATAGGCTTAGGAGCATCCCCTCTCCCCTTGATAGTAATCACATCACAATACTCAACTTCAACAGGTTCGATCATGTTGATGTCATTTTCATTAGTGGCATGCATGTAGTTAACCTTGGCATTGTTGTTCTTAGTGTTGGAAGACTCACCTTTCTTGTGAGGAGGAAAGGGATCTTTAAATGTCTGGTGATCTGAATTCTTATTATGATTATCCACAACAATATCACCATTATCAGTCAGATCTTGGATCTTATGGCACAACTAAAGACAAGTAGAAGTCTTATGACCCTTGTTCTGGTGATAGTCACAGTATGCATTGTTGTTCCACCAATGGGGTCGCAGTTGCGGATCATATGGACGCTTTTCCAAAGGAGTGAGAACCTGGTTTTGCACCAAAGTCTTGTAAACTACATCAAGTGGTTCTCCCAATGAAGTGAATTGACGCTTGGGTCGAGGGGCCCAAGGTTTGTTGCTAGAGAATCTGGAAGGTGGTTGAGTGTTTGTTGTAGCCTTTTCAGCAGTTTTGATCGCTTGTATGCTAGAAGTAAGATTGAAAACTGATTTTCAAGGAGTTGGGGTCACATTATCAACCACTCCATCATTCACAACATCCCTATTCTTGTTGACAAACTTCCCTTTATCTTTGTTGGAAGAGGAGGAACCTTGTTTGTTGTCTTTGTGCAAAGTCAATTCCCCTTTCTTAACCATAAACGCCTCTATCCTCACAGCTTGCTTAATCATGCTGTCAAAATTGAGGGGACCTTGAAGCTATACATGATACCCAAAATCAAGAGTGAGATTGTCCAAGAAGATGTCGAGTTTCTCAGATTCAGGTATTTTGCGAGGATACTTGGTGCAAAGCTGTCTCCGTCTCTGGAGAAATGTCAAGAATGGCTCCCCTTGTCTCTGCTTGACATTGAAAAGGTCCCTGATGTTGATGGGATGTTGTATGTTGTGATAATAATGTTGGATAAAGAGATTTTCAATCTCATCAAAAGTCTTAATGTTGGTGGGTAGCCAAGAAAACCATTCCATGGGAGGTCCACCCAGACTTTGGGGAAACAGATGCATTAAATAAGTTTGATCATGAATGAACTCCTTAGATAAGGCCCCAATTTATCTCAGATGATCCTGAGGATTAGTGGTACCCAGATATTTATCATACATAAGGAGTTCTACACCCTTGGGAAAAGGTGGCATATGAAGACTCCTATCAAAAGGAAAAGGACAGATGCTCTCCATCGTGAATTGTTGTGCGGGTTTGTCCTTATCCTTTACAAGTTGGATAATTTGGTTTTGCATATCTTGAATCATCTTTTGCAATTTGGTAGTCTCAGTCTCTTCCTCTTTAGTCACAAGTGTTTCCACTTTGAAATCTGGGGGTAGCTTAACTCCTTGGTTTGCCAATTCTAGAAAATATTTCTCTTTATCTTATGCAAGGAGAATTTCCATCATTTTGATGAGACCCTTATTATATTTCACAGCATCCATGTCATTTTGATTTATCGGATCATCATCATTACCGAGGATCTCATAAATGCTTGGGTTTTGATCTTGACTCTGGTCATGTGGAGGGCAATGGTGATGTACTTGTTGATCAGCTTGGGATTGTTGATTCTGATCATTTTGAGATTGACCATGGGCCTCGCTGTATTGACCTTGTAGGAATTTGAAAGGACTTCCCATGTTGCCAACGTGGGATTGTGCCATGTGCACAGGTTCAGTGTGAGTGTGTGTATCGAGCCGAGAGTTCGTGGCCAATGTAACTTTTGGCGGGTCAAAGGGGTCGATGGGTTTGGAAGGATCAATAGGTTCACAAGGATTGATAGGATCAAAAGGATCAATAAGGTAGCAAGGACATTACAAATAACCTTCTCAAATAGGGACATTACAAATGCAAACTATTGAAGACAAATAAGCACCTAGACAATAATTTGAAGTAAAAGATTCCAACTTCTTTTATGGGACCTAATGGATCTGCTCCAAAATGATAACATTGAAATTTTTAATCAAACTTCCGTTAGAGCCATGAAAATTAGTGTACATCACATATTGAAAAATGTTAATACTAAAAGATGTAGGTCGCTTGGTTGCCATTAGGCTAAAAAATAAGGTCATATTGCCAAGTAAACAGTCACATGCAACTAGGAACTCATCAATCTTACAAGTGTCAACGCAACCAATATTTTCTTTGTAAAACTCATTTAGCAAGTCATAATTCTTGAAGACTTACCATTACTAAAGGTCTGATAATGTTGACAATTTCTTCGTCATAGATATCTCTATCAAGAGCTAACGCATCTATTATTTGACAATATTTTGTTCTTTTGTGATGACTCAAGACAATTGCTCTGAAGTTCAAACAAATCTCAAACATTTATTGCATTGTTATTGCTTTGCATGTCAATGCATAGAAGTCCTCAATCTCTTCTTATGATAGATGAAGATGTCACTACATATTCCTCTCAACTATTTCCTTATCAACAAGCTAATTTTCAATATTGGTTGAAGGATTTTAGCACAATGGTTAAATTATAAGGGATTGTAGTTAGCTTATAGAAATGTTGAAAAAACAACTATTTGTATGGTGGTAATCAACAACTTTCTTGAGGTGGAACACTAATCCTAAAGCAAGCGCTCAAAAATATTAAAAAATCATGCTTAAGAGGAAAATGGAATTGCTTTAGTAAAATGACAATGCATTGCTATTTTAAAGGTTTGAGGTGAATTCAGATTAACAATGTCCTTTTAAGCATAAGGTTTGGAAAAAAAATGTGTTTGGAGCTTGATTATTGTTAAATGTCCTAAATTCTAGGCTATAATCTTAAAATATCACTAAAAGGTTTGGAAAAAAATGTGTTTGGAGCTTGATCGGGTTATAATCTTAAAATATCTTAGACAAACCCTATGGAAGATTGGGTTATAAATCCATTAAAATTTTGACATAGTGCGACTGCAGAGGACAATAATTTTAGCTTTCACTTCAATTGATCAATGCCAATAGCTTGTTTCAAGCATGGAAAATGAGAAGAATTAGGCTTTATGCAAACAAAGTTGATTTTAATGTTTATTTATGGGATTTCTATGTATGAATGAATGAATGATTTTAATGATGTCCACGAGGCCCACCAGCCTAAGGGACCAAAGGAACTCACAACCTTAAACAATTGCCATAATCCTTTCCAACTCCAATCATTTATCAATCTTGACCAACAAACCCACAGTTTGGTTGACCTTATCCTCTTCAAATAGATTGTTCATGTTGTCCACTTTCAAGACGATTTCATAGTTAGCCCAAATATCTTCATATGATGCACACTCCATGAGAAAGTGTCATTCAGTTTCAATTGCGCCCGTCCTACGAAACATGCATATAGATATGGTCTATTTTTTGTGTCAGATAGCCTACCCATAGTTAACTTTGAGATGTGAATGGGAATTAACTCCATTTGATTAAGATGGAAGGTAAAGAAGCACACAATTGCAAGAATTAGATCACATCCTGGAGAATATCATGTGTGAGAAACAAAGAAGCTCAAAATGAGCTAATTTGGCAAAAGAAGCTGAAAGTTTAAAGTATTGTTGACGGGGTAGGGGATGTTAATTGATGGTGGAAAAGCATATGCAAATTCAAATTTCCATCAAAATCTTGTATTTATATGTCGCTTCAAATGAGAGGTTACACATTGGCCTTGATGGTATATACACTACAAGGAAAATGAACAATTCATTTTACATCTTTTCATGTTTTGTCCTTTCACTGGTCAAGTATTTAAAGAATTTGCTTCGGTTTATAGTCTTAGGGAGGTTTGCGGAGGAGATTCTATAGATAAAAGGTTTGAAGAAATGGTTATACAACCCTATTTTAAGGAAATTATAGCTCTCCCGTTGCTGACACATGGGGAATATGCTTGGGTACACACTTGGCTTGCAATGTTCTTAATTTTTTCAGACAGGTTTGTCTCACCCTTTCAATATGCTGTGCAGGCAATGGCCATTCTTTATGGTTACAACCAAACAATTAAGGAAAAACCCCTAAAGACAGATTTATGTTGAGAAGATTAACATAAGTGGAGCTTGGGCTTATTTTGATGAGCCCTATTATAGTGACCAACCAGTATGAGGTGTTGGGGATGTGATTTTCCTAAATGAAGCACATGTTATAAAGTTTAAATTGATATGAGCAGGGGCACAAATAACTATGCCGAAATCCAGGCTTTAAAATTGCTATTTAACGCTTTCAACTAAAAATAGTGTCAACTTCAAATTTTTTGAGACTCTTCGGTCATGATTAATTGGATGAATGAGATATGCAGCCGGGATAATTATTTGTTCAGGCCCATCTATGAGGAAAACAGCTGGCTTGATCAGTGTTTCGTACTATATCTTTCCATTATGTGTACAAAGAAAGTAACGCGGAAGCTGATGGTCTTTCAAACAGGTATTTGGCGTAGCCAGGAAATGTGGAAGAGCATTCCTCTGAACATTATGCCCTTAATGCTAAATTTATGGTTTGGATTTGCTGACATTGTCTTGGCATTTCTGTAGGTTTGTATGATCAATATTTATTATTTTTCTTTTCTATGCTGTTCTTTTTGCTCTGGTTTGGCTGGAGATTCTTTCTGAGTCTTCCCTTTTGGATGGTTCCTTGTTATTCCTTTTGAGACATTTTAGCAGTTTTGTCGGAGCATGTTCTCTGGTTTGTATCATGTATTGATGCTCTGTATTGCACACCCCACTGTGCGGTCATCTTTGACTGAAATTTTTTACTTTAGCATATTATTCTCTGCTGTGAACAACTCCTATAACATTTTAAACTTTTTCAATTTTAGTATTTCATTGATTTTATGCCTCCAGATCATTCATCCTTAATCGGACGTCAATAACAAAATATCAATTGTAATGATCCAGAACAAAACTGTGAAACGTCAAAATATTAAACCTTTCATGCACCCATTCAGACATGCACTGAGCATAAAGTTTTTGAAATATTAAATTATATTAATTTCTCATTGATTACAGATTATGTATTCAGTGCCACACAGATCGCTAAACTTACAAAAATCAAATTATCTAACCCCAGCACTTTGCTGTTGGAATCAGAGTACTCTAAAGAATCAAACACAAACTACTATAAAGCTAAATACAACTATGACCAAAAGTACAAAGAAACTTGTTGATTCCGTTTATAGAAAATTGAGGAAAATGTGGGTGCATTATTTCACAAAGAAAGTGATGTATTATTTCACAACGCTGACATAACCGTCTACAATGAAACAGAAAAGTATGACCAAAACTGTTGCTACAAGAACCTCAAACTCCAACCATGAATTCCTTGATGTTGTGCATATTCGACCCCCATACAATAAAAGATACAGGGAAAAAATACAAGGACGCTAGATCAGTGATCTATTATTCACAATTGGAGGCCTAATTATTCTTTGTTCCTATTATCAAAGTAATAGAAACAAACGATAATAGTATCCAAAAGAGTTGTCTTCTACCCTAAATGATTATGATGATCGTGATACCTAAAATGCAAAGCCCATTGCACCTCTCAACTAAAAGAAGCATCGTGAACATTAAAAACTTCGTTCAAGTTAAAATACAAATTCTTCCTCCTCTGCTTCTAAGCTGAATGCACCTGTCTTCAGGGAATCTTTCAATGATAAAGCAGTGGATTCATCAATGCCCAGAAGATACTGCAAGCGATCAATGTTCTCTTTCGGAGGATTTCCCTTAAGGTAGATACAGAAAAGATCAGCAGTTTCTTCTTCTACGGACCATGATAAAGGTTCAGCAGGCAAAGCCTTGTCACATGCCAGCAAGTTGTTGAGAGATAAAACCTTCAGAAGCATACATCACAACGTTAGATATCAATTGAAAGTTGTGATGACTAAAAGCTGCATCACACCAAAATTACCAGACAGAAAAAACCCATGGTAACAAAAAAATGTAAAATTGTGATATTGTTATCAGGATTTAACTGTGTATTTTTTGAGTCAAACTCATTGACCCATGTTTCATGAGTAGTGGTTCACAAGAACCCATCTCTCATGAGAATGCATGGAACACTTAGCACTCATTGCATCTAGGTGATGCTCACAGAGTTGAAGCACCGAGACTTCCCGAGAGGTCACCCATCCTAATACTACTCCAACTCAAGCGCGCTTAACTATGGAGTTTCCTCCATGGTTAAGCCCAATTTGCTTGCAACCCCATTTGCAAAACCTTCAGCAAGTGTTGTGCCTTATGAACCATTCATTAGAAAGCCCCTTAAGCTCATCAATTGATAAGTAGGAGATGAGTTCATAATGCACAACACTTGCAGAAGGTTTTGCAAATGGGGTTGCAAACAAAGTGGGCTTAAACCATGGAGGAAACTCTGCAGTTAAGCGCGCTTGAGCTGGAGTAGTATTGGGATGGGTGACCTCCTGGGAAGTCCCGGTGCTTCACCTATGTGAGCATCACCTAGATGCAATGAGTGCTAAGTGTTCCATTCATTCTCATGAGAGACGGGTTCTTGTGAACCACTACTCGTGAAACATGGGTCAATGAGTTTGACTCAAAAAATACACAGTTAAATCCTGATAGCAATATCACAATTTGACTTGCTTTGGAAAATATCTCCTACTTGTCAAAGAATGATAGTCAAAATGATGAATATAATTTTCTCTGATTGTCAACTTTAGTAGAAATGATTGCCTGTCTAGGGTATAAAAAATTGCATTACTATCGAATTATCAAAGCAAGGTAAAGAAGTTAGAAAAGGTAATCAATTTCTTACCACTCCAGATGAATTTTTTTGCCGTAGACATGCTGCAGCTTGCACTAAAGAGGTTGATATTATTTCTTTAGCACGATCTTGTACCAATTTCTTACATTTACCAGCATCTATTCCAAGGTCTTCCGGAATTCTCTCATAAACATCTTTTTCATTGAAATCTCCAGTCCCCGAGGAAAATATTCCACCAATGGTTTTCTTGAAAACATTTTCCCTGACACCTTGTGAAATCACTTCATCCAGATCCACATTCGCTTCTCTCAATTTCCTAATTTGTTCAATTGTTATTTTCCCCTGGCTCAAAGCTGCTTCTATGGCACCACTTATCTTTGTTTTGGTTATACTTTTGATAATCTTCTGTGCTGACTCTGGAGGAAGTTCAAGCTGTTTCTGAAGTTCATTTAACTTTTCCATCCTTTCGTTTGAAAGCTGTCCACCTATCAAAATGACTTCAGCTTTCTTTCTGAAAGCTTGTTCAGCATAGCTTATATGTACAACACGAACCTCTTCTGGAGTCAAACCCAAAATTTCTCTCAGCTGCTTCAGTATTAAAAACTCTGTCTTATCCACCATTTTCCTTACCTGCATTGCATGTTTCCCACCAATAGGCTCACCACTAATGCAATAATTGAAATAGGTCCGATATAGGTCAATTCTTTCCCTGAGAGAAAGATCATCCTTTAAAGTGATCTCAGTTTGTATATATTCCCTTGGCTTGTAAGCTTTTTTTATCTGATGAAGTGTATGGCGCTTTTCTCTAAATTCATCATCCTTTTCGTTTTTAGGCTCTTCCTTAGGTGATTCAGGAGACAGAACAGGGGGGTCCCCTTTTATATCTGCAAGCAATACTGTAACTACTGTATCATTGAAATGCATCATCTTCTTCAGCTCCTTTGCAGATTTAATTCGATTTTCAGCCGCCTTTGATCTATTCACATAATTTCTAAACATAGCCCGTACCTGCATAGACATGATATCATATGAATAGAAACCGATTTAAAAAAATTTTGAATGCAAACAGCTATAAACACATAACTGATTTATAATGTATATTCTAGAACAAATATATTAAACAAGGATCTACCCATTGGCAAAGTCAAGTTGAAAATATCTTTACTGGAAAGATAAAGTCATCTTCAATACATAAGGTGGCTACAAATAAATTTCCTATCTTGAGAACACCAGAATATCATTGTAATGATCCTATCTGCCTGTTATGAAATTTTATCTGCACTAATGTTTGATTTCCGGAATCTGAACTAATCTAGTTTATTGCGGAGTATGTAAGCAATTGTTAATTCACTCAATTTCACCATACATGGAGGAAAATGCAGTAACATAAATTCACAAAACTTCTATTCCCTGTGCACATTCATCATATATTCTAATCCAATGGGAAGACGTTGCATGTACAGTCATTCAATTGAGATGGCAATGTATAGCAATTTACTATAAAATATAACCTCAGACGCAATCATAAATTTGACCTCAAAGTTTAATCCAGACGAATAATGATACCAGCACTAATGTTTACAAGGAGTTCAAATAACAAACATGCACCTGTTGGGTGACGCCTGGTGCTGGACCTGTTCGCTGCCAATGGATGCCGTGATTGGGTGGGAGCAGACACTCCCTGAGACTACGCGTCGTCCCCTAACAGCAGTGGCCTTCTCAGAAAACGTGGCCTGCCATCAATTTGCCTGGGAGCCGACTGGTATTTGAGCTGGGATTGTTAACACTGTCTTCCAGCAGCGGCTTCTCTATGCCACTCGATATGAGCACGGGTGAAGGCGGGTGAATACTAGCCCGCGTATTACTTCTGCTTCGTGTGCTTGGGCTGCCTTCAATGCGGTCTGAATGCCCGCGTTTACTATCAATGGCGTGAAGGAGACTTTGTGTGCTCAGGTTGTCTTCAATGCGGTCTGAATGCCCGTGTTTCCTATCAATGGCATGAAGGAATAAAACACCCCACAATACTAGCCCATGCCAACTACAGTCCCGCATCCAACTCCACACAATACCAATATAACTTGACTTCCAACGTCAAGAGAAACTGCAGCTCTGTAATTCTGACCCAGACTGCGCGGAATAGATAGGAGAGATGTTTTACAAGTATGTGGCTTGCGGAATCATTAAATGTCCTTATCAAGGGAGTCTCGCAGTATTCCAGAATTCTTTTGCTTGACTGATAAACCACAGCTATGACAACTATGGAGATAACTGAATAAATTGATATGCTCATTCAGAGATATTGATTTTTATTACTTACACATTAAGCTCAGATATGAAATCTGTAGTGATTCCACCTTGTTGAAATGTTGGGGCTACGTCCAACCTTTCAAATCTTCCTTAGAGGTTTGTGTCCTCAAAAAAGATATAACTAGTCACAAATGCAACCAGAATTTGAATTCTTTGTTTATAATATTTCATGGTGTTTTTCCCAAGAAAGCCTTTTTCTTTTATAACCTCGAAGTGAGGGAAAACTCCACAACTTAAGCAAAAAGCAACGTGGGATAAAAGTGCTCACTTAAGTTACTTTAAGTCACTTAAGTCACTTTTATAAAATAAAGTAACTTAAAGTCGTAAAGTGACTTTATAATATCCTTTTATAAAGTAAAGTGACTTTACTTTATAAAATGAGTGCAAATAATAAATGCTCGCCCACTAAAGCCTATGACTGGCTGACATCCTCTAAAAGAAGCCCTTAGCTTATCCGAATGGGGGAGATAGACTAACCAAGCACCATAATGGCCTACTGCGGAGTTGGGGATATTACAATCCTCCCTTCCCGGGATTGCTTGCCCTCAAGCAATCTCAATGCAGGGTGCTACAGAATAGACTCACCCTCCTATGTAGATCCGCTATCGGTAAGTCCTTCCATCGAATTAGGTATTCTCTGATAGCCCTGTTCCGCAGCTTCCTCTCTGGTCTCAATCACCTCAGTTCGCACCAAGACCAATTTACCTTTCTCATCAAGTGGGGGTAATCCAACTGAAGGAACTATTTGTTGTCCTATTGCCTTCTTGAGGCAAGACACATGAAAAACATTATGAATTCGGCTATCGGCCGGCAGCTCAAGCTCATACGCCACTTCACCAACCCTCCTAGAGATGTGGTAGGGGCTATAAAACCTGGGCTTGAGCTTTTCAGATCCACTCTTCTTCAGAGAACTTTTCCTGTATGGCTGGAGACGAAGGTAAACCATATCCCCTGCATCAAAAATCCGCTCTATCCAGTGTCGATCAACATACATCTTTGCTGATTTTGTGCCCTCTGAATGTTCTCCCTTAGAGACTTAAGGATATCCTGATGGTCATGTAGCCAGTCTCTCGCAATCGACGCCCTGCTGTCCTGAAGAGCCAAGTCTATAAAAGATAATGGCTCGCTGCCATAGAGAGCTCAAAACGGTGACATGCCCATAGTCATATGATAGGTGGAGTTATAGCAAAACTCCCCCAAGTACAATCGTCTAACCCATGCCCTCTACTGCCCCGCTACATAATTCCGGAGATAACCTTCTACCCACTTGTTCACAATCTCTGTCTGGCCATCCGTTTGCGGATGGTAACTAGTGTTGGGAGTCAATTTGGTGCTTGGCAATCTGAACAACTCCTACCAAAAGGTGTTGAGAAACTTACTATCCCTGTCACTAACAATGGTCTTGGGAAGACCATGCAACCTGAAAACCTATTGAAAGAATAATTCAGCCACCTACGCAGCTGACCAATCTGCTACAATAGCAAAGAAGTGAGCAAACTTAATAAGTCTGTCCACCACCACATAAATGTTGTCCTTGCCCTAAACTCTCGGCAAACCAATAATGAAATCCATCGAAATACCTTCCCACCTCTGGGCTGAAATGGGTAGGGGATGCAGTAAACCGGCCGGATGCTCGTGTTTGGACTTGTTCTGCTAACAAGTCTGACACTCTTTGACATACTGGAGGACATCATCCTTGAGGCCCTTCCATGAGAACCTCTCTCTAACCTGCCTGTAGGTTTTGAAAAACCCTGGATGTCCTGATGTGGGTGTAATGTCCCCCTTTTGGGCACATTATTTCGTACCTTATAGTTAGCCTTTTCATCATGGTCCGGTGGGCTAATTGAGGTTTGCAGAGGATCAGAGGGATGTTTGGCCTAGGCGTTTTCAGTTTCAGGCCAATCGGAGCAGTTCCCATAGGGTTTCCAGGGTACTTACTATTTATAGTAAGTCGATAGAACTCAATCTTCCTGGCATTTCAGTAGTGGACTCGAAGCGTCTCGTCGAGACATTTCTGGCAAGCTATCACACGTCTCCATCCGAGTTCGTTTGGTCCTTCATTTTAATGCCAGAAAGATTCCTCACTTTATTTTATTATGTCACTTTATAACCAACAGTTATATTTATTTAAAAAGTGACTTTAAGTGAGAATATGAAAAGACAAAGAAGGGAAACTGAAGAGTCACAGCCATTGCTTTAAAAAAAGGATTGAAGGCTCATTTGAGAGATACTTAGTTTTGATATTATATTTTTATCTCTTGGAGATACCAGGAAGCTTCAGCTTTCGAATACAGCCGAGAGGACGGAAACCCTTTGGCTTAGAGGTGGATTGGACGTAAACCCAATTCATCAATGGTGCGGATTCATAGCAGAGTTCGCCAGTGTCTTCACAAGTTCTTCATCACCCAATCTTACTGTTATTTCTGTATTTCAAATTGGGAAGTTTGTTGTTCATGGTTATTGTATTGCTAGTTGTATAATACGATACCATTTTCTGAGGAGTTATTGCAATAATATTTGCTGGTTATTTCTGTTGTTTATTTCATTTAAATAAATATCCTGTGCATGCAAACATATGTTTAAATCTTTAGGGTCACATTTGAGGAATTTTTGGAAAATGGCCGGTTAGGGTCATTACAGTGGGCACATCATGAACAACCCTCATTGTCTTAGCCTCAAGCTTACAATCTGGCACTAGGTAAATCATGTCCTTATAGAAGATGATGTCATCAATAACCTTGTACTGTTATTTGGAAGTTGTCCGTCCAAAATCTGACATGCTTGAGTATTTTTAGAATACTCAACCAGTAAGTGGGATTTCCAATCTGCGGAAATCTCGGATAGAACACAAGCTGTAACTGAAGGTCTCCTAGGAAATGCATCAGCCACAATATTATTTTTGCCTTTGACATACTCAATGTCAAAATCGTATGTCTGGATTTTACTAACCCACTTCTGTTGCCTTTCGTTCAACTCTTTCTGCTCCAAGAAGTAGCGCATGCTGTTGTGATCTGTTTTAACCGTAAACTTGCCACCCACCGGATACTACTTGAATTTAGCCAACGCGTGCATGATGGCAAGCATCTCTTTATCATACGTAGAGTACAACCTCTCATTGTCCTTGAGTTTCCTTCTCTCATATGCTATGGAGTGTCTGTCCTGCATCAATACTGCACCAATCCCATTACCTAAAGCATCACACTCTAGAACAAATGGACGAGAGAAATCCGGTAGTGCCAGAACCGGACATGTACTCATGACGGTCTTGAGTCTATCAAAGACTATCTTTGTCTCACCAGTCCACCTGAAAGCCCCTTTCCGAGTGAGGTCGGTGAGGTGTGCTGTTGTCTGAGAGAATCCCTTTATAAACCTCCTGTAATAAGAACATAACCCAAGGAACCCTCTCGAGTCTGACACATTCCACAGTGGTGGCCAATCAAGGATTGTCTGTATCTTCGCCTAATGAACCTTAACTCCATCTGACCCTATCCCATGTCCCAGGTAGAGGATCTTAGTCAACCCAAACTCACACTTGGATTCTTTTGCAAATAGAGACCGACTCTCGATTATGCTAAGAACTTCATCCAAGTGTCTCAAGTGCTCCTCCCATGTCTTGTTGAAGACCAAGATGTCATGAAAGAATACCAGGACACTCTTGCATAACTGCTTATTGAACAAGTGATTCATGCAAGGCTGAAAGGTAGCTGGTGCATTAGTGAGCCCAAATGGCATCACTAGAAACTCATAGTGCCCGTAGTGACATCTGAATGTCGTCTTATGAACATCCTCCTCACGGACACGTACCTGATGGTACCCTGATCGAAGATCTATCTTCGAGAAATATATTGCCCCATGTACCTCATCTAACAGCTCATCAATCCTGGGGATGGAGTACCTATTCTTAATGGTCCTCTTATTCAGTGCACGGTTATCAATACACATACGAAGAGTACCATCCTTCTTCACTAAAACCACTGAAGAAGCGAAGGGACTGCAACTGGGTCTAATGTGTCCCATGTCTAGGAGTTCCTTTATCGTCTTCTCTATCTCCTCCTTATAGTACCTAGGGTGACAATAAGGTGTAGTAATCACAGGCTTAGCACCCTCCTCCATCTCAAAGATGTGCTCAAATCCTCTGTTTGGAGGTATGCCTGGTGGAATGTCCTCAAAAACCTGCTTGTGCTTATCAAGCACCTTCTGAACATCAAAGTGAACCTGCTACCCTGAATCCGATGTGGGTTTAGAGGATACGAAGCACTGGACTGCCCATTCCATCTCACTATGCCTCATGATGTCCTCCATCTTGTGGGTCGACACTAATCTATGCCCGCCATCTGGTATGGCCTTGAGAATCATCTACTAATCACCCTGCATTAACTCTAATTGTTTCATCTTGTGATCAATGTTGTACCTCTCTAGAGTTTGTAACCACTGCATACCCAATACAGCATCCAAACTGTCTAAATCAATGACATAAAAGTCGGTCTCTAGAAGGTAATCTCCAAAGTGAATTGGGAGATCGGAGATCTTCATTGTACAGCTCAATAAGTCCCCTCCTGCCACCTTGACCTCAAACTCTCGAATGCCATCTACCTGTAACCTCCTCATGGAGACCATACCTGTGCTGATAAAATTATGTGTAGCACCTGTATCTAAAAGGCAAACGATCTTTTGTCCTCTAACCACTCCCTTTAAACGAAATGGGTGACACATAAGAATCCCTAAAAGGGATGCTAAAGTAACTGGGGGCTGCTCATGGGGGGGCTTTCTTATTTTTCCCTTCTGCTGATTGCTCTATCTGAGCCTCCTCATCGCTGCCCTCATACTGCTCATACTCACCATCAGAAGCCACCTCAATATAATGTATTTTGTCTTTCCCAAGGCACCTGTGATCTGGAGTCCAAGGCTCCATGCAAGTAGAGCATAACTTCCTCAACTCATTTCTAATCTCAAAATCCAGCTTGGGAGGCATACTCTTATTCTGATTTTTATTTTTTTGGAATGAAGAGGATCCCTTTAAAGTTTTCTTAGGTGGCTGTAGTATGGAGGAAGGTGAATCCAAATCATGTGCTAACTTAATAGTGTCATCCAAGGGTTCTGGCTTGAGAACTCTAACCAATCCTCTGAATTTATCCTGCAGTTCCTCAATAAACAGCATTACCTTTCTCTTCTCCAACATGTTTGGAACCATAATGGAAATCCTCTAAACCTCATCAATGTAATGCTCTAATGACCCACTCAATTTCAGCTGAGCTAAATCCCTGTAGTAGACCTTTATGTCCTTATCAAAACGGGTGATCAATCTCGTGCTGAAGGTCTCATAGGAAGTAATCAATTTGTGATCCTTGGTGACAAGGCCGTGTTGCCACCAATCATATGCAGCTCCCTCTAAATGCATAGTGGCAAATTTAATTGCCTCAGTCTCCGACATGGGTTTGAGAGTCAAGAAAATATCTAGCTTTTGAATCCAAGCTCTAGCGGATGTCCTACTATTGTCATCAAATCTAGGGAGAGTCAACTTATTCATAGCATGTTTTAAGTCCCTGTTCTGACCCTTGGGTCTTGTATCCTGTTGGGTCCTGTCGAACCCTCTCTTCTAAACCATGTATTGAGAAAAGTCAAATCTGCTTTGACATTGTCCGGTAACATATTCCACTCATCATGCATGGTCATCACATGCTCTTGGAGAATGTATGCTGCCTTTAGAGGTGATTCCTCTTCCCTTGCATTATTATCGGCAAAGTTAGGCATAAGGGGCCTATCGGACGTACGAGTGGGGGCCCTAGCTGCCCTAGGTGATCCCGCTACGCTGCCTCCACCACTGTGATAGCTAGTGGGCCTCCTGGCTGTGACTGACAACCACTGGATAACCCCTGTAAGCTGGTGTAGAACATCAGCAATATGGTTCTGTCCATCTCGTATCTATCTCAATGTTTCCCTGGCCTCTCTATCTGTCTCATCAGTCATTTTTGCACCTGGAATGGCATGTTCCAAAACAAACTCCTCGTCTTCTGTATGACTATTCTCTATATCGACCTGTACGGAAGAATCTGTTTGTTCCTACTCAACCCTGTTATGTCTAAATCTGGGTGTCCTGTGCCTGCTATGCATACCTAGCTAACATAGCTACTTCTGAGTGGGGGCCCTAGCTGCCCTAGGTGATCCCGCTACGCTGCCTCCACCACTATGATAGCTAGTGGGCCTCCTAGCTATGACTGACAACCGCTGGATAACCCCTATAAGCTGGTGTAGAACATCAGCAATATGGTTCTGTCCATCTCGTATCTATCTCAATGTTTCCCTGGCCTCTCTATCTGTCTCATCAGTCATTTTTGCACTTGGAATGGCATGTTCCAAAACAAACTCCTTGTCTTCTGTATGACTATTCTCTATATCGACCTGTACGGAAGAATCTGTTTGTTCCTGCTCAACCCTGCCATGTCTAAATCTGGGTGTCCTGTGCCTACTATGCATACCTGGCTAACATAGCTACTTCTGAACCAAACTGTAAATCTGATAATAATAATCCCACTAGGATGGCAAGATCAAGGCTCCAATGCCACTGCAATGATCCTATCTGCCTATTATGAAATTTTATCTGCACTAATGTTTGAAATCTGGAATCTAAACTAATCTAGTTTATTGCGGAGTATGTAAGCAATTGTTATGTCACTCAATTTCACCATACATGGAGGAAAATGCAATAACATAAATTCACTAAACTTCTTTTCGCTGTGCACATTCATCATATATTCTAATCCAATGGGAAGACATTGCATGTACAATAATTCAATTGAGATGGTAATGTATAGCAATTTAATATAAAATATAACCTCAGCCGCAATCATAAATTTAACCTCAAGGTTTAATCCAGATATACCAGCAATAATGTTTACAAGGAGTTCAAATAACAAGCATGCACCTATTGGGTGACGCCTGGTGCTGGACTTGCTCGCTGCCAATGGATGTCGTGATTGGGTGGGAGCAGACAGTCCCTGAGACTACGGGTCGTCCCCTAACAACAATGGCCTCTCAGGAAACGTGGCCTAAAATCAATTTGTCTGGGAGCGGACTGGTATTCGAGCTGAGATTGTTAACTCTGTCTTCCAGCAGCGGCTTCTCTATGCCACTCGATATGAGCACGGGTGAAGGCGGGTGGATACTAGCTCGCGTATTACTTCTGCTTCGTGTGCTCAGGCTGCCTTCAACGCGGTCTGAATGCCCGCGTTTACTATCAATGGCGTGAAGGAGACTTCAGACTTCATGTGCTCGGGCTATCTTCCATGCGGTTGTGTCCTCGGGTTGACTTCAATGCGGTCTGAATGCCCGCGTTTCCTATCAATGGCGTTAAGGAATAAAACACCCTGCGATACTAGCGCCCATGCCAACTATAGTCCCGCAAACTCCACACAATACCAATATAACTTGACTTCCAACGTCAAGAGAAACTGCAGCTCTGTAATTCTAACCCAGACTACGTGAAATAGATAAGAGAGATGTTTTACAAGTATGTGGCTTGCGGAATCATTAAATGTCCTTATCAAGGGGTTCTCGCATTTTTCCAGAATTCTTGTGCTTGACTGACAAACCACAGCTATGGCAACTATGGATATAACTGAATAAATCGATATGCTAATTCAAAGATACTAATGTTTCTTACTTACACATTAAAAGCTCGGATATGAAATCTATAGTGATTCCACCTTGTTGAAATGTTGGGGCTACGTCCAACCTTTCAAATCTTCCTTAAGGGTTTGCGTCCTCAAGAAAGATATAACCAGTCACAAATGCAACCAAAATTTGAATTCTTTGTTTATAATATTTCATGGTGCTTTTCCCAAGAAAGCCTTTTTCTTTTATAACCTCGAAGTGAGGGAAAACTCCACAACTTAAGCAATGTGGGATAAAAGTGCTCACTTAAGTTACTTTAAATCACTTAAGTCACTTTTATAAAATAAAGTAACTTAAAGTCATAAAGTTACTTTATAATATCCTTTTATAAAGTAAAGTGACTTTACTTTATAAAATGAGCCCGAATAATAAATGCTCGCCCACTGAAGCCTGTGACTGGCTGACATCCTCTAAAAGAAGCCCTTAGCCTATCCGGATGAAGGAGATAGACCAACCAGGCGCCATAATGGCCTACTGCGGTGTTGGGGACATTACAATCATAGAAACCTAATCATACAATAAGAATTTGGGAACGAAGTTAATCCCTCAATGGAAAAAAAATATAGTTGGAACAATAACATGCACAGAATAAGTTACAAAAATGATCTAAACACGATATGCACTACAGAAAGGTGGAAGAACAGCAGCATTAGGTGGCGGCTAAGAGATCCTACCCTATGTGTTTACTCGTCTTCTCATAGTGTGAGGATAAGATATAGAACAGAATACTAATATCAATAAAATAATTGGCTGTTGCTATAACCTATATGATATTGGAAAATTTACTAAGACACCTGTGAAGACCAAATCTCATCTGCAACAGATTTCCACACAACTGCTTGATTATCTCTTTGTTGATAAATTACACTCTATTTTCAAATCTTCAGTTACTATTAACCTTGAAAGCACATATAAATATATTATGATGTTTGTTATAATTCAACCAAATAAGTTACATATTTATAGGATTTTAAAATCTTATTTCAGAGGAAACAAATCCTCTAAATAAATGAGTTAATAACAACTCAACAAACACATATACAGACAACTAATATATTGTACTGGTCCACATAATAATAAAAAACCTATAACAAATTATTATGTGAATGTTTAACAAATATAACAAACACCCTCCTTTAATGACAAACCTAACAAGTTTTGTCATTACAACAATTTGAACACACAGAAGACTATAGCTCTCTCACAGTACAAACAGACAAAACATAGTCACACCCCTCCCTTAATGACAAAAACTGGAAGAAGACCTAGCTTGTCCCTAAAGTTTACAAATTTTAATCTACCAAGTGGCTTTATCATAATGTCAGCAACTTGTTCATCTGTGGGACAATATTGAAGACAAACAGCATTGTGGGCTGTAAGTCGCAAAATATAATCACGATAATTTCAATATGTTTGGTGCGAGCATGATAAATTGGATTCTTAACCATCTTCAGAACACTCTGATTGTCACAAAGAATAGGTGTTAGCTCATGTTGATCTACATGAAGGTCGTAGAGAACTTGATGTGACCAAACAGCTTCACAGCCTGCATTATATGCCACTTTATATTATACTTTTGTAGATGAAAGTGCAACAGTGTGTTGTTATTTTCTTTGCCAAGAAATAGCTCTAGAACCAAGTGAGAACACATCTAGTAGTTGATCGACGATCATCAATGAAACCTACCCAATCTGCATTTGTATAACTATTCAAGTGAAATTCCTCTGTCTGTTGATCCAACGTACCAAAATCAAGAGTACCTTTGAGATATTTCAAAACTCATTTTAATGCAAGCCAGTGTTCAGTCTTTGGATTGGAGATGAAATGAGACAGACAGCTATCTGAAAAACATAAGTCTAGCTTGGTAGTAACAAGATAGATCAAACTACCTAGCAGTGGTCTACAAATGGTCCCATCGACCAGAGAGGAATTTGAATTTACTGAAAACTTCAACCCAACTTCAATAGGAGTAGCAAGTGGATTTCAATCACGCATTCAAAACTTCTCCAAAAGTGTTTTAGCATACTTGACTTGAGAAATGAAAGCCATACAACTTCCCTGTCAAAACTCTACACCCAGAAATAATGAAGAAACCCAAGATCTGTTATTTCAAATACAGAATAAAGATCATTCTTGACTTTTTGAAGAAGCCAAACTCCACCACTTATGATGACTAGGTCATTCACATATATAATGAGAATAAGAATGTCCTCACCAGAAAGTTGTAGACAAAGATTAGGCTTAGGACTTCTACTAAATCCAAAATTTCTAAGATGAGTGTCAATCTTAAAATACCACGCTTAGGAGCTTGCTTTAGTCTGTACAAGGACTTGATTAAACCTACAAACAAGATGTTCCTTCCCTGCTGCTTGAAACCCCTATGGTTGGACCATGTAGACCTCCTCATTTAAGTCACCATTTAAGAATGCACTTTTGACATCCATTTGGTACAACAGCCACCCAAACTAAGCTGCAAAAGAAGAAATGAGGCGAAGACATACCATTTTGATTGTGTTCGCAAAAAGCCAAGCTTTGAACTTGTCAATGGACCCATCTGATTTATATTTCACTTTGTACATCCATTTGCAATCAATGGGCTTCTTGCCATGAGGCAATTCACATGACTTCCATGTATTGTTCTTTTTCAAGGCATCAAATTCTACTTCCATAGCAGCTTCCTATTCTACTTTACCAGAGGCTTCTTCAAATCGGGTTAGCTCAAACTCCTACGAGACCAAGGCAGAATTTGCATTCTCAGCAATTTTCGCTTTCCCTTTCACAGCTTGTCTTGTTCAAGCATCCTTAATGGTCTTATCAAACTATTTTGGACAAGGTCTAAGTATTTGTTGTGGATTGTCAAAAGGTTGACTTGAAGAAGCACTCATTGTATCCCAAAAGGGATTTCGCATACACCAATGTGATTTATCCTCTTCCTTGTCATCTTCAGACTTTGATTGTTGGCTACTTGAATCATCTATACTTACAAACTCTTTCTCAAGGGGAAATTCATTCTTTGGAACCTCAATTGGGTTAACATCATCTACAAGTAATGTGTCATTTCGTGAACAATTACATCTCTACTAACAACTAATTTGTTAGTAGTTACATCAATTAAGCGATATGCTTTTGATTTTTCACTATAGCCAAGAAACATGAATTTTTTACTTTTTGCATCTGGTTTAGCTCCATTGTTTTGTTTAATCAGTGCAAAAGCAACACAGTCAAAAATACAAGAATAATCAACAATAGGCTTATGACTAGTCTAGACTTCTCTAGGAGTAGTATTTTGCAAAGACTTACTAGAACATCGATTGAAAATGTGGCACCATCACCTAGGAAAACGATTTCTTGTTTATTTGAACAAATTGCAAAAGAAGCATACTAGTCTTTTTGACATGTATAGTGTCTTGATGCTCTTGAGTCAAAGTACCACTCCATAGAGTTATGCAAGCCTTCATTTGATGAGATAAAAGCAAGATCCTCACCAAGTTCTATTGTAGCAACATTAGCTTGTTTTCTAGCTCGAATATTTTGAGGGTTATGCCAACAATTATTGCCATGATGTTCATGTTTTTCACAAATAAAACAAACCACGCTAGGTTTAAATGATTTACCTGTTGCATTCAAGGGCTTACAAGTCTCGGTTTGTTTATGAAAAGATTGTGTAGCGTTTCCCTTCCTCCAATAGTCCTCTTGCTACTTCCCTTGAATTTTGTCACAAAAGCACTTCATGTGCTTCTTGAAGCAGGTACTTCTTGCAAATGTCTTCTCTCCTTTTGTAGAAGAAACGCAAACAATTTGTCAAAGTCAAGGGTTTGTGTTTCAGCAATCAAATACAAGGATTCCACAAATCCTTGATATGAGCGTGGTAAACAACATAGTACCATGCTGACCATGTCCTCATCGTCTATCTTCCTTTTGATAGCGGCCGACTAGTCACGCAAGTCCTTGAGTCGCATGAGATAATCTACAAATGAGCCTCCTTCCTGCAATTCAAATAAATATAATTGATTCATAAGTAGGAGATATTTTCCACAAGTCAAATTGTGATATTGCTATCAAGATTTAATTGTGTAGTTTTTTAATCAAACTCATTGACCCATGTTTCATGAGTAGGTTCACAAGAACCCATCTCTGATGAGAATGAATGTAACACTTAGCACTCATTGCATCTAGGTGATGCTCACATAGGTGAAGCATTGGGACTTCCTGGGATGTCACCCATCCCAGTACTACTCCAACTCAAACGCGCTTAACCACAGAGTTCCCTCCAAGGTTAAGCCCACTTTGCTTGCAACCCCATTTGCAAAACCTTCAGCAAGTGCTGTGCCTTATAAACCCTGTTAAGGTCATCAATTTATAAGTACGACTTATTTTCCACAGCAAATCAGACTATGATATTGCTATCAAAATTTAATTGTGTAGTTTTTTAGTTAAACTCATTGACCCATGTTTCAAGAGTAGTGGTTCACAAGAACCCATCTCTCATGAGGATGAATGGAACACTAAGCACTCATTCTATCTAGGTGATTGTTACAAAGCTGGAGTAGTACTAGGATTGGTAAGGTATTAATTGTGTAGTTTTTGAGTCAAACTCATTGACCCATGTTTCATAGTGGTTCACAAGAAGCCATCATTGATGAGAATGAATGGAACACTTAACACTCATTGCATCTAGGTGATGCCCATAGAGGTGAAGTACCAAGACTTCCCAAGAGGTCACATGGCAATATCACAATTTGACTTGATGTGGAAAATATCTCCTTATCAATTGATGAGCTTATGGGGCTTTATAATGAATGGTCGATAAGGCACAACACTTTTTGAAGGTTTTGCAAATGGGGTTTCAAGCAAAGTGGGCTTAACCATGGAGGAAACTCCATGGTTAAGCGCACTTGAGCTTGAGTAGTACTAGGATGAGTGGCCTCCCAAGAAGTCCCAGTGCTTCACCTCTGTGAGCATCACCAAGATGCAATGACTGCTAAGTGTTCCATTCATTTTCATAAGAGATGGGTTCTTGTCAACCACTACTCATGAAACATGGGTCAATAAGTTTGACTCAAAAACTACACAGTTAAATGATGATAGCAATATCACACTACAATTGATTCTTCAAGAATACGGATCTACTTACCTCTATGATCATAACTTCGACCACAAGTCTACAGTAGGTTTTTCATTGTGAACTTCAGGAATCAATTTTTTAAGGTAAACAAGAAATTTGGGGGGAAACGGTTTTGAGCAAGCTTTCAATGGTTATGAACAGGCTTTGAACGGTTCCGAGCAGGCTTACAGTGGTTACAAGCAGGGTTTCGAGCAAGCTTTTGAGGTTTTGAACAGTGGAAACGGGGACATATTCTTCAATCTCGGACAAAACGCACGCGGTTTTGAGGGTTTGGATCAATTTGTCAGGCAATTTGGGGTTTTCGAGCAAGTTTTGTGGGGTCACACAAATCCTTGGTAGATTCCCAAAATGCACACAGAGACAATGTTGATTTAGTATGCAAGAAGGTGGGTCAAAGGTGGGCCATAAACACACATCAAAACCACGTGGATCAGAAGGGGACAAAGATAGGTAAGTTTACAGACCTCCTCTTCGGTTGTTTTTCTTATTGCTACTTTTCTTTCTCCTGTTACTTTATGCTCTAGCATTCTTGGCATTATAAACTTCTGTCAAAATAAAAAATGCAAAACTAAACTCTTGATAACAATAACCTCGGGTTCTAGGACAAACTTGGCAACGGTGGGCTGGTATGCCACTAGTCCTAACAAAGCTAAAGCACAAAGCAAGGGGCAAAACAGAAAAATGCCAAACCTATCAAGAGTCCATCCTAGTGGTGAACAGGTAACACAAGAGAAAGCGGAGGTAAAGGATCGGGAGGATAGAAACACCACGGGGAACAGAAAAAAGCAGATCCTAACGCAGGTAGAAACGATACTAACTCAGGTTGAAACGTTGAAACCTTACACCAGTTCCGCCGGGAACTTGGAATAGCACACTTGCATGCAAGTTAGTATCCCAGACACAAGAAAATGACTTACATTTGTAAATGCCAAACGGTATAAACCAAAGTAACGAGAATAAGAATCGTCTCAGAATCGGCAAGGCCGAATCGAATCGCGAATCGCCCATGAATCGGAATCAAATCGCCCATGAATCGGCAAATTTAAAAAACCCTTAAAATTTAGAGATTTTAACAATTTAAAACTTGTTTCATGCACCCTTTATTAAATATAACTTAAACACACTATAACATCATCAAATAGAAGCTAACATACATAAACAAGGAACATAAATGATAAATCCATCACATGCGTTACATATTTATGCAGCCTAGAAGCATGAGTTAAGATTGGAATGTCACATAGTATCATAAAAACATTTAAACAACAAAAACACTTGCAATCATATCATCATGAATCATGATCATACCATCATATACTTCAAGTGCAAGTACAACATCAAAGATTCAAGAATCAAAACATTAAAATTAAATCATAACATCAATTCAAGTATCATTGTTTGAAGTTCAACTAATGGATTAATAATTTGTTGGTATTCTTATTCTTCATCATCATCATCTTCTATATGTAGCCTAATAAAACTCGAAGGTTCACTTTCCCCCACTTTTATCGGCACAGTTTCCACCCGAAATTATTAAATGGGGGTTTGGAGGCAAAGCCCCCAAGATGGGGTCAAGACGTCAAATCATAAATGTATGTAAGATGAAGATCCGTGAAACGTATGTCTATCAGTATTGGTCGTTAAGAGACATCTTTCCAAATCGCACCCCGCCATGAACATTTGTTATTTGAACATTTTCTATTTGCACAAACCAGCTTTAGGGTTATAACAAAGAGGAAAGACAAAAAAAATTTTAAAAAATAAGCATTTTTTTATTTTTTTGACTTGACGACCAATTCATGCCGGTTCACGCATGGCAATTCAGGCGATTTTTGGATGAATCGCCTGAATTAGCATGTCGGTTCACACATGGCGATTCAGGCGATTTTTGGATGAATCGCCTGAATTGGCGATTCATACCAAAAAATCACTGATCAGATTCACCGGCTCCAAAAAAATCGGGGAGGGTGAACCGAATCGCTGAATTGGCGATTCTGGCGATTCTATAATGACCCGAACCGGGTCTTTCCCAATATTTCTCAAATATATCTCATGCAGATTTAAACAAATACAATCATGCAGATTTAAACAAATTCAATCATGCAGATAAAACAATGATTCATAACAAATACCCAACAAAATATCACAATTAAACCCTCAGCAAATATTATTGCATTCTACAACAGCACTACAATAATAATGGGATTTCCACAAACCAAAATCTGAACTACAATATTCAACAGTATTATCAAATTACAAGAAGAACCTGGAAATGCAATGGCGAACTCTGCAATGAATCTGCACCGGAGACGAACTGGGGCTACGTCCAATCCACCTCTAAGCCAAAAGGGTGTCCGTCCTCACAGATGTATTCGAGAGCTAAAAGATCCTGATATCTCCAAGAGATAAATATTATATCAAAAACTAAGCATAACACAATGAGGCTCCAAGTCTTCTTTTAAAGCTGCAACTGTGACTTTTCAGTTTCCCCACTTTGTCTCTTCATATTCCACTTAAAGTCACTTTTTAAATAAATATAACCGTTGGGTTATAAAGTGACATAATAAAATAAAATAAGGAATCCTCTAGCATTAAAACGGGGGACCAAACGAACTCGAATGAAGACGTGTGATAGCTTGCCGGAAAGCCCTCGGCGAGACGCTCCGAGACCACTACTAAAATGCCAGGAACACTAAGTTCTTCCTACTTACTATAAATAGTAAGCACCATGAAACCCTATGGAAACTGCTCCGATTAGCCAGAAACTGAAAACGCCTAGGCCAAATATCCCTCTGATCACTTGCCAAACCTCGGTTAGCCCACCGAACCATGATGAAGGGCTAACTATATGGCATGAAATAATGTGCCTCATAAAGGGGACCTTACAAATCATCCCTTCCCGGAGATTGCTTGCCCTCAAGCAATCGGTATCTGCATGCTGTGATCATAATACCTAGATCCCAAACCAACCTCAGGGAAGCTGCTCCACCAATCTCTCGTGTGAAACTGAAACAGATGTTATTCCCTGACCTGTGAAGCCATTCACACAGCAACAAAACAACAACCAGCCTAATGTCAAGACTCCAAATCACTACAGGATCAGTCGTACCAAACTGCCATGTGTCGCCATCACCTGTGAGAAAGTCCTCAACCCAACTAAGAACCTCACTCCAATTGAGATCACCAGCACCTATACGGTCAAATGCATGGGGAAAACCAAACCTCACAACAATCGACTCCCTGAATAAATACCAACAGCAAGTACGTCCCTCCTAGATCCCATAAGCAAAAGGGCCATCCATCTCCCCAGCTGGCTAAAAGATGCCCTATGCCCCTACTAAGTGAATCAACAGAAATGTCCAACTGCCATAACATTGCCCCTCTGATTTGTTGTCTGAACTGGAAACTGTACTAAAGAGGCAAGATATGCAGACCGTCGGACAAGGCTTCCATCTGCAAGTGAGGAAGCGTACCAAACCAATCACTCACCCCACACCTCTGCAATAATCGAGAAAGAATACATAGGTGGGCTAAATGGAAAACATAATGCATCCCATATAATGTGGCCAACATGCAATGCACTAACCAACTCTACTGGAATTCCTGAATCAGCATAAGGATTCCATAACTGTCTCCCAATTGTTAGGGAATCTGAATCTGAAGATATTATAAAACTAAATGTTATAGATAGTTGATACTCGTTGTAGAATACAATTGCCGTTGTGATTGATTGATTCTACAACGAATATCAACTATTTATATTGAATCGAAAGTGTGTCAACTATCAACAGTCATATCTTATCGTAAATGATGACTGTTGATAACATACGGTTTGGTTAACATATTTAAACATTAGTATAACTGTCGGCATTTAACAAAGTAGATTAGAACAGTCACGATACTTATCGTGACTGTCATATATGAACAGTCACGATATTATCGTGACTGTCATATATGTCAATCACGATAAGTATCGTGACTTACATTACTAATGTTTATGATAATCTATGTTATTGTATTAGTTAGTCGATTCAATATAATTTATTTTGTGATATATATATATATCATGATTTTGTTTGATATATTATATTAATATATATTATATATTTAATTTAATATATATTCTATATCCCATTATATATATATAACAATTGTTATGTCGTTTAGTAAACACGAACGAACAATATTTTAACACTCCCTCTTGAGAGAGAGTTTACCAATTTAGTAGAATTTTCATATCATGATATTAGACTCAATTCAAAATGTCATATCATGATAATTTATCACTTATAACAATATACATATTTAAGATGTCCGGACCAATCCGGCTCAACCCCTTT
>MU226529.1:669854-705681 GCA_018584345.1 Thuja plicata | reverse complement strand
ATTATATTAATATATATTATATATTTAATTTTATATATATATATATATATATATAAAACAATTGTTATGTCGTTTAGTAAACACGAACGAACAATATTTTGACACCAATACCTGGAGTCATACAGTGTATACCATGGTGTGAAAAAATCACCCCAACAAGCAAAATCATCATACCAAGCTCGATAACCCGATACTGAATAAGCTCTACCCGAACATCATCATCATGCCTAAAATATGTGGTGATGGAATTACCATAAGCACTGGATGAATCAGTATGATAGTGTAGAGGAGCCGCGGCTGTGTGGAAAGTGGAATGATCGAAGGGATGCCCGCCAAAACGAGATATCTCACCATCAACGAGAGGTAGTGCACAAAAAGGCACATCACCCATCATGCCACAAGACATAACTGCCAATCCTGGACTGCTGGTGTAAAAACCACACTGCACAACAACTGAGCTCATCCCGCTACTCCAACCTGGTGACCAAGACTCACCTCTAATAACTGAACCTAGGTCCCAAATCCTGTAATCAACCTCATCCTTGTCATGGGGATAGGAAATACCTTCCTCATCTAGCTCAAAGAAGGGATTATCAAATGTCAAATTAGCATCCATCTCAAACAAGAAATTGTTGATCGCTTGAAAGTTATCTAACTCATAAAGAAACTCTGGATGATCCAAAGATCTTTTGGGAAAGCTATCCAAATCATAAGTCGGTTGTATGCTATCAAGTTCCTATATCACGTACTGAAAGAATTCAGACCTTTCCCTGTCATCCTGTTCCCTGTACTGGCTAGTGGCAACAATCTGATTTCTTGCTTCCTGAAGAGCAATACGTGTGTGTTCCAATGTACCCTGAGCAACACTAAGCTCTCTATTGAGCTTATTAACCTCATCATCCTTTTCCTTCAACTGCTCAGCATATTTTCCAGCAACTTGTAACAGGTAATCGCAGTCTAAAAGTAAACACAGATATCCTGATTTCCAATCGTCAAAAGTTGTTTTTACCTCCTATAAATCTGCAACATAAGGTCCAATCCTTATACCATCTTGTCATGTCTCTTTCTGGGCTTTCTTGTAAAGATCCTCAATGATCTGGTGAGTGCTATCATGGTGAACAAGAGCTGCAGTAATAGCATCGTTATTGACCCTCAGTTGATGCTGCAAGGCATGCTTCTCATCGTTATCATTTTGAAATGCATTCTCTGATTGATCATCCAAATCATCATTATGCATACGTGATGCGCTGCTACAGAAATCACATGATTCCTCATATTCTGCAACCTGCATATTTGTTACCTCTTCTTTAGCCTCTCCTTCATGCATTGATTCAATATTTGTTTTGCAATCTCCAGCTTCAATGACAACCTCATAGGGCTTTTCTTCAATAACTGACTTAATTTTTTGTTCACTTGTAGGTTGATTAATGATAGCTGGAAACTCTTCATATAAATTTCTGCACCTATCTTGTGCAAGTAGATCTCGAGCCAAATCCTGACATCGCTTCTTTTCCATTAAAGTCTTGTGTTGAAACTTTGGATGAAAGTCCATGAAACTAGAGAAGGTTAAATCTCTCGGAACCCGTGGAGGAAGTGTGTTATACTCATCATACATGCCGAGTATTTTTGTCCTTACATCAGGTTGTGAAATCTGGTCTAACTGTTGTTGTACCTTAACAAGATCTTTCAAGGCTTTTTCCAAACCATGCATCTTTAGCTCTTCAGCAATTGACGTGTAGGAAAACTTAATATCCCTTACCCGAAACCTTTATTGCAAGATGTTATCCCTATTCTGCCCCAATTTTAATAAACCTCTTTCACCAGCAACAACTAGGAGATTTTGTCAAACAATTTGCATAAGTTTATTGAGGATTGTTTTCTGCTTGCATTGTTATGCTGATATTAGATGTCCTTTGTGATTCCTCGCTAGCTTGATAAGACCGTCCAGCCTTTGAGTACAACAAACAAATTGCACAAATGGTGAAGACTATGCATATGCGTTTGTCTAGAGTTTGCAGCAGGTTCAAGGACTCTTTAGCTCTCTGATAATTGCTTTCACATTATCAAGCAAACCACTCAGAGCATAAAGAGACTACACTTCATTTGAAATTTATATTTACCATTCACTTGAAACATAAGTGATTTAGCAAAAGCTACAGAAGCTTTGACTTTGAACACCACAATATTGAAAAATTTGTTGCTGAACTAAATTAATTGAAAATCTGAGAATGCCTACAAGCTGAAAGATATGCCTTCCAAAATTACTTTTATGTCAGGCAGTCCAAACGGTGATAGCAGCACCAGCCATAACTCACTACCATGCTCAGAATTTTACCAAATTCCTTTTATGCCTGGAAGCCCTGCGGATGCTTGCTCATTGATGCCAGTGCCATTGCGAATTATGCGAAGTGGGTCATCCTTGAATTCTCTAGAACATGTAACTACTTGCCCCTACCTTTGTCTCTCAAGGTCAACAACCCAAAAGTCTACTAAGGGACCAAGACTTACGAAACTTTGCAAGACAAGTACATGTGAACCATTTTAATCAAACTGCAGATTGAGTTTTATAAGCTAAGTTTTATATACATATCCACTATCTAAAAACGAAATCGTTGAAGCGGCTAACATTTCCCCTCAGAACTTCAACTTTGAGACCAGTTACCCTTTCTTTTTCAAGTGCAATCATAAGCAAGCGAAGATATACCGCATGATCACTCAACAGGTATCGAGAGCCATTTGCATCAATTCTGTCATATGCCTTTGTGAAGTTCGATAGCTGGTAATATTACTAGCGGCAATTCCCGGTGCACCAAAAGTTCTTCCAGATAGTTGTTCAATGCACACTTTTGAAAATGGATATCGTGACTGTGAAAAGCTTAATTCAACACTCACCGTCCAAAACTAATGATCTCCCTCACCTGTGTGCAGATTTCGCGAGGTGTCTTCCCTGATGATTACAGTCTTAAGCTTGTGTTTGGAGGCACAAGCCAGAGGCCCAACCATGCGCTTTTCACTTCCTACTCAATGTGATCTCTCAGGAGAGCTCTCGTTAATATCATGGCCTGTGCAGAAGCGTAGAGTTGGGAGAAAAAAATTGCACAGACGTATCATAAGCATCCCTGATTCCTTTTTGAAATATATGATGCGAAGTATAAACTGACGAGGAGTAACTAGTTCTGCGTAACTGCAAGCCCGGTCACCTTGGCCTCACACCAACTCGCACCAACTCAGAAACAACAAAGGTTGGAAGGGGAATATTATTCGAATGCCCACAATGCCCAAACCAAGAGCTCAATCTGCCTCATCTCCTTAATAAATAACTGTGGGACCGCCAACGCACATGCCCAACGTCAACTCTTACTGCTTCGTCTATCTTCCCATTTCGGCAAACTTGGAAACTAAATAATATTTAATTCTGATAGTCAGCTACCTCAGATACATTCATAAAATATATGGCCGCTCAAGTCACGATTTATTATAAATAATATTTCGTACATTATAATAAGTCGCACCGAAATAACTCGGGACCCAAAAATTAGGTTATAATTTGAAGCGAAAATTTTATGAGATACATTCACTACAATCATAATCTTCAAACCATCACATATATGAAAAATTACATATATTTCCGCGCCTACTCACACCCTGCTTACTCTATTCCATCTCACCCGTCAATCCTTTATTTTTTGCAGCCAGTCTCTTGAGAACACCAATCGATACTCCCACTACGGTGAGAGCGGCGGTAGCAACAGTTTTATCTCCAAATACCGCTCGTGGCAATATTTTTTTTATTCATGGCTCGCAAAGTGCCAAACTCGTAAAATCTTTAACAGTCTCCTTAAATAAAAATTTTGACTGGTCCCGTATGAAGATTGAACTAATATAAACAGTCTGGATATGACTGCGATGACCCAACCTTGAATACGAACTCAAAGATTTTCTTCTTACTCTCAATTTTTGTTACTGATGAAACCCTATAGGCTGGCAAGAAAACTAGCTCTGATACCACTGTAATGACCCAAACCGGGTCTTTCCCAATATTTCTCAAATATATCTCATATAGATTTAAACAAGTACAATCATGCAGATAAAACATTGATTCATAACAAATACCAAGCAAAATGTCCCAATAAAACCCTCAGCAAATATTATTGCATTCTACAACAGCAATACAATAATAATGGGATTTCCACAATCCAAAATCTGAACTACAATAATCAGCAGTAATATCAAATGACAAGAAGAACCTGGAAATGCAATGGCGAACTCTGCAGTGAATCTCCACTGGAGACGAACTGGGGCTACGTCCAATCCACCTTTAAGCCAAAAGGGTTTCCGTCCTCACGGCTGTATTCAAGAGCATAACACAATGAGGCTCCAAGTCTTCTTTTAAAGCTGCAACTGTGACTTCAGTTTCCCCACTTTGTCTCTTCATTTTCCACTTAAGTCAC
This sequence comes from Thuja plicata, assembly GCA_018584345.1. NCBI lineage: Eukaryota > Viridiplantae > Streptophyta > Pinopsida > Cupressales > Cupressaceae > Thuja > Thuja plicata. The sequence continues at coordinate 701,230 of MU226529.1, read as the reverse complement.
TTTTTAAATAAATATAACCGTTGGGTTATAAAGTGACATAATAAAATAAAGTAAGGAATCCTCTCGCATTAAAACGAGGGACCAAACGAACTCGGATGAAGACGTGTGATAGCTTGCCGGAAAGCTCTCGACAACACGCTCTGAGACCACTACTGAAATGTCAGGAACACTAAGTTCTTCCTACTTACTATAAATAGTAAGCACCCTAGAAACCCTATGTAATTTGCTTCGATTGGCCTGAAATTGAAAACGCCTAGGCCAAACATCCCTCTGATCACCTTCCAAACCTCGGTTAGCCCACCGGACCATGATGAAGGGCTAACTAGATGTCATGAAATAATGTGCCACGAAAAGGGGACATTACAGACTCAGTGGCTATTCTCGTTACTGTGGTATAAACGGATCCTACAGTGAAGGCATGACAAGATATCTAGAAAGTTACGATGGCTAGGACGTCACAAGTTTGTCACTATCATGCCTAGGATGATAAACTTTAACCGCTCAACAATCATGCATGAGACGGAGCAAGAGAAGATAGGGTCACCGTTAAAACTACAGAGTAGTCATGATAACTGTGAGATGCCAGCAGAACAAATATTCTCATTTAATCACCAACTTAAAGGCATTGAGGGGATAAAACAACAGGAGACAGAGATAACAAAAGTGGTGGCGGGTGAAGGTAAGCTTGATCAATATAGTCCGGACTCAACTTCGTTAACTTGGTCATCAAATATGTATGTGAATGACCTAATGGGGTTAAAGAGGACACTTGAAGGTTTGGAAGCGTTGGAGCGGCTGAAATGTAACAAATGGGAAGAGATCAAGGAATCCAACCATAAAATCACTCAAGAAAACATGCTTCTAAAAGGGGAGTTAGCCGCAATGCAAGCTAACCTGAAAACATGCCAGCAAGAAATCTTGTTCTTGAAGGAGAGGCAACAACTTAAAAATGGAAACTCTTCGAAGACAAGGGAGGAAAGAGACATTTCTTATATACAGGAGTTTCAATCAGTGCTAGCAAACATAGAAATCAAGGAGGTGAAGCAAAAGGAAGAAATAGAAGAGGAGAAATTGTGGGCACAAGTAACAAAAGGACCATCAGAGAATCAAAGAGAACTCATTGAGAAGCAAATTAGAGTGCAAGTAGGAGAAGAAAGGCACCAAAATGGTAAGGCAACGAATATAATTATTAAAGGTTTGAGGGATCATGGAGAAGGGGAGCAAACAAACAATTTAATAAAAGACTTTCTAACAGACAAGCTAGAATGGGCAGGACACATTCACCAAGCAACAAGAATCAGCAATGTATTACAAGATGGCAAATATATAAATTTAAGTGCAACATTGAGAAACATATAGGACAAGAATAGCATTATGACGAACAAAAGATTTCTTAAAGGTACACAATTCTACATAAACGAAGATTTAACCCCGCTACAACTAGCATAGAGAAAATGTTGTCGGGAATAATGTAATTAATGTTGTCGTTGGGAATTAGTTAGTGACCATAGCCTAGGTAGTTGGCGCACGGTTACCAATTGTCAGCCCCTTCGGTCCTTTATATTATATGTACTACCTTCGGGTAAGATATCATGTTATGAACAGAAGCCATAATATTGTAATCGTTGCGGATGAATAAACAGAAGAATTGTTCTTTGCTTTATCTCTATCATGTTCTGTGCATTCACTTCTGTAATTAACTAAGTTTAACCAAGGAGGGAAACATTTGGCGTTGCTGCTAGTCGAATCTGGGAAGTGACTAATGGCATGAGAATGGGCCAACCCCTCGACGTCGGCACGAATGAGAATGGACCGCGTGATTTGTATGAGGGCGAAAACACTTTGACCTCGGACTTTGTGATCCTATTACAGGCAGCCATTGAGACATACGTAAAGAGAGAGGCTGTGGAGGCAGATGTTCCCGAGGGTGCCTTGTGGGATGCTCTGGAAGTAAGTCAGGCGGTCAATCGGTTGCTAGAGCACCTTCCTCAGTTACTGGCGCAGACTTCTCTGGCACAGAGGAACCAAAGGGAAGAAATTGAGAGGGAGCAACGACGGCAACAAATTCTCCGTTGTTACCAAGAGAATAATCGTCGTGAAGAGGAGGAACGTAATGGGACTCAACGAAGGGGAAGCAATCACTGAACCCTGAAATAAAGAATAAAGAATAAAGAATAAAGAAGACACTTTTGTAATAATGTCAGATGACTGACATCTTTTGTATACGAAGTATGAATTAATACAAAGTGTTTCATTTTAATATCTGATGGTTTATTGCACGAACTGATACCCAATCTTTTAAAGAAAGATAAAAATGAAAAAGAATACATAGAGGAGTGTGAAGTCGCCCAACAGGCCTTGATTCTAGAACAGCAGGCCGAAAGGAGACGGGGGCTGAGGCGATTGGCGGAGGACCAACTGGGCGAAGGGCAAGGCAAACAGACGGAGCGTGACGGCCACCGTACAAACCATATGGGAAGAAGTATCGAAGATCTGATCGAGGAAGCACGACAACGGTTAGACTTACTTCAGGAGACTCGACATCGATTGAGAGATTTGTCTCTGAGACCACGTACGGAGCCTAGGACGACCCAGCAGAGTGAGGTAGAAGTTAAGGAAAACAAAGACACAGGGGCTGCCGTGAGTGTCGGAAGGACACAGGGGCACGGTGCTCAAAGTACATTCTCTTGGCTCTGACCTACCTAGAGGGGGACAACAACAAGTACCAATGGCAAAGAGACCAACAATGTCATCTCAGAAATAAAAACTGTCGAAGTTTAGCAGTGACGGGAAGGAAGATCTCGTATGACACTACCACACCTGCGAAACCATTTGGGTGGCAAATGGAGTCAATGATAAAGATGAATGGGTCCAGCCATTTCCAGCGACCCTAAGACGAGTTGCCATTGATTGGTACTCCAACATGGATAAAGCAACAATAAACACGTGGGACAACCTCACAAAGGAATTTCACGCGGAGTTCCGGTTGCTTCGGGACGACGAGATAGTTGCTGAAATCTATAGAGCCAAACAAGGCAAGAAGGAAACCGTACGAGCGTACAATCGGAGGCTTAAAGAGCTACTCGAAAAAATGGAGGCTCAGCCAGCCGATGAACTAAAAAAGAGATGGTTTGTGGAGGGGTTGAAGAATGCCCTCAAAAAGAATATGAAAATAGTCCCACCCACATCGTACACTGACGCTTATGACCGGGCTATGAAACTCGAGAGTGAGGACAAAACTTCAAAGAAAAAGAGGAGCAAGTCCTCATCGGAAAGTGACGAATCTGGAGAAAGCAGCAGGGAGGACGAATCCAACAAGAAAGTTTAGGCTCTGCAAAAAGACATGGAACGAATGATGGAGTTCAAATCAATAAAGGGAAACACAGGAGGAAGCGATGATGGGGAACTGTGGTGTACGGACTGTAAGGAGAACGGGCACACAAAGGGTTCGTGCCCTAGAAAATCCTTCAGCAATATTTGCCAAGTTGTGGGCCATTCCGTCCAGGAATGCCCATACAACATGAAGATGAGGGGCCCACAAGTACTTTTTACACAGGAACAACCGTCTACCTCTAAGGCAGCGAACGCAACACAACAAACAAATAATAATGCATCATTTGGCGGCTACCGGAACAACCAACGCGGAGGGAGCGGAAATAATGAGAATAGCAATACGAGTCAATAACAATATGATCTGAAGGGAAGGTCGATGATCCAGTGTCGGGTCATGGTGCGGCCCCGATGATCATGAAGATGCTAACTGTCCGAAGCCTAGTGTAAACTACCTGAACAATGAGGAAGAAAGGGTCATGGCTATCACTCAGAGTCAAACAAAAGAGGCTAGGTACCTTGATCCTTGTACGGAGAAACAACGAGTACGAGAGGCTCGTGAAGAGATTGGAAAAGCGATGAAGGACGAACATGAACAGGCTAGCACCTCCGGGCGGACAGAAGCGGAAAATAATATACTTGGGCAGATTTTGCAAATGGAGGTACCAATCAAACTTCAAGACCTTCAGAACCTACCTCAGTTGAGGGCAGCCGTATTGAATACTTTCTCCTTACGACCTGACACCACTGCGCAAGTACACACCGTACACCCAAATGTTCCTGGAGGTTCAGCAACGAATCCTATGTTACTGGAGGTAAATAATGGACGGCATCCTGCAGTCGTAGAAATGGGTATCCTTGGAGCGATCCTGACAAACACCATTGTGGATGGTGGGTCCAGATTAAATGTCCTCCCGGAGGAGACATGGAAGAAACTCGAGAAGTTTACCCTGTGGCCCCCTACCTTCAATCTATTGCGTGCAGATCAACACGGGATCAAACCTCTGGGGACACTAATGGCCCAACTAGTGACAATAGGAACGCAGTCGTTTGTGTTGGACTTTGTGGTGATCCTGCTGAAGAAAAGAGGGTATGATGCCATCTTAGGAAGAAGATGGTTAGTCACGGCGAAGGTCAACCATAACTGCAAGAGGAACACTCTCCATGGAAAGCGGCGGGCGAAAATATGCCATTGACCTTCGTACCCAAATGGTGAGCAAGGAGATTGCATCCTCTTCGGAATCAGAATCTGACGGGGAACATGACCGACGGACGAGGGTGGAATGGAGCCGAATGACCAGGGCGTCCTAGAGCTAGGAGAATGCTTCGACGACGAGACAAGCTCGATGAACAGACTCTTCCATTGGCAAATGGAAGACTACGAGCTCCTTCATACATACATGCTACGGGTGGAGGAAGAGAAAGAAATGTTCCCACCAAAATATGGAGAATACAAGGAGAATCTCACGTGAACGATAGCCCAGTCCACCAATTTGACGCAGAGAAACCCATGAAATATGAAGAACCGTCCCTACGGACCACTAACCTCGGGGATGAAGAGAACCCACATAATATACTAGTAGGGGATGAGTGGGATCCAGTGCTAAAGACCGCAACATTCAAAATCTTCATGCAATACAAAGACGTATTCGCCTGGACCTACAAGGACCTCAAGGGGGTCCCACCAGAGTTGTGTGTACACCGTACTCCCTTGGTACCAGGAGTCGTACCCGTACAGAAGAGACCATACAGGATGAACAAAAATTATGCAGCAGGTATCATGCTTGAGGCAGGTATCATCTTCAGAGTGCAGACAAGTGAGTGGGTATCCCCGATAGTGATATCACTAAAGAAGGATACCACCCAAATCAAGATCTGCATCGACTTTCAATGCCTCAATGTTGTCACCATAAAGGACCCCTTCCCCATCGCATTCACAAACACAATCCTCGAAGAGGTGGCAAGGCATGAGATGTACTCATTCATGGATGGATTTTCTGGGTATAAGAGAATCTCCATCGCCGAAGAAGATAAACTAAAAACGACGTTCGTGGAGGATGGAGTATACGCATATAACAAGATTACCTTCAGCCTGTGCAACGCATCGACAACGTTTCAAAGAATCATCCTCCACATCTTCGACAAGATGTCTGTGGGGAACTTATGAGCTTTCCTAGATGACTAGTCTATCTTCAGCGACGGAGACACACACCTCGTAGCCCTACAGGAATGCATGGAAAGGTGTCGTCGAGCAAGGTTGGCACTCAACCCGAAAAACTGTCAATTCATGGTCCCACAAGGGAAGCTCTTGGGCCATATTGTTTGTAAGACGGGGTTAAAGACTGATCCCAACAAAGTCCAAGGAATAGTGGAGTTGGAGGCCCCTGCGGACGTAACAGGGGTAAAGTCCTTTTTAGGACACATCGGCTACAATAAGCGATTTATTAAGAACTTCGCACAAGTCTCTTGCCCCCTCGATAAGTTGACACGGAAGAGGAGAGTCGTACGTATTGGGTACGGAAAAGGACACTGCTTTCCGGGAGTTGAAAACGAGGTTGGTCACGGCACCGACTCTGGTATATCCCAAGTGGGATAAGGAGTTTCACGTACACGTTGATGCTTCCAACTTTGCAATTGGCGCAACCCTTGCCTAGGTTGGTGACCACGGTCTCGATCACCCGATCTATTTTGCCAGCAGATTGTTGTCAAAGGCCGAGAAAAACTACAACACCACAGAGCGGGAGGCTCTCGGGATGGTATATGTCGTACAAAAGTTCAAACACTACCTCCTGGCAACACTGTTCACATTTTACGTGGACCACCAAGCGTTGATGTACCTTGTCAATGAGTCGATCATTCAAGGCAGAATAAGCAGATGGTTGTTGTTACAAGAATTCACATTCACAATCATCGTGTGACCGGGAAAAAGCCATGTGATTGCAGACCACCTCTCTCGACTCAAATCCGATGAACCGCCGAAGGGAGGAAATGACGACTTTCCTAACGCACACTTGTTCCGCATTGCCATCCTGCCAGCATTGTACACGAGCATTGGTGACTACCTCTCGACGTCACAGTTCCCGAGGGAGATGCCACTTGGGGAACGAAGGAAATTGGTGTTAAGAAGTAGAACATTTCAACTAATAAATGGATTGTTGTATAAAATGGGACCTGACCAAGTACTCTGAAGGTGTGCTGGAGGAAGAGATTCAAAGCGTGTTATGGGAGGCACACAAAGGCCCAGCAGGCGGGCACATGGGACCCGACACAACAGCACGGAAGGTGTTGTTGGTAGGGTTGTGGTGGCCCACGCTACACAACAATGCCCGAGAGTGGGTGGTGGGATGCGACCCCTTTCAAAGGGCCGGGAAGCCGTTAAAACGGGACTTCATGTCATTGCAACCCTCCCAGGTACATGAGTTCTTTGAACGATTGGGTTTTGATGTCATCGAACCCCTGAAGGTGAGTAAGGCTTGGAGATGTCGATATATCGTGGTAGCCACTGAATACATGACCAAGAAGGCAGAAGCACGGGCCTTGCCGGACAGCTCGGCCTTGAGTACGGCCAAGTTCATTTATGAGCAAATCATAACACGGTACGGAATCCCCGTTCAGTTAACTAGTGACAGAAGAGGTCACTTTGTCAATCATGTCATCCAACTGTTGACAACAGAATTCAAAAAATTTCACACCCTGTCTAGTCCGTATTACCCTAGGGCCAACGGACAGGCTGAGGCCACCAACAAGATACTAGTCTCGGTAATTTATAAGTCATGTGAGGTAGAGCAGGAGGAGTGGGAATAAAAGCTACCCTCAGTGCTATGGGCGTATTGAACAACATATAAGGTCACCACAGGACAGACACCCTTCTAGTTGATGTGTGGGTAGGAGATAATTGTACCAGTCGAGTTCATGGTGCCCAGCTTAAGGATAGTCGTCGAGAATAGGCTTGGGGATATGGAAAGCCTCCGAGAATGATTGAACAACCTAAACAAGCTAGATGAGCGTCGCCTGATGGCACAGTGGGCAACGAAGGTGGCGCAACTGCGGCGTAAGGCTTGGCATGACAAACACCTCAAGCCCGTTCGGTTCACCCCAGGCCAACTGGTATTAAAATATAATGGTAAGAATGAGATTAAGCCCGGGGAGTTTAAGGTTAAGTGGTTGGGGTCGTACCGAGTCCGGCAAGTCGGTGACAAAGGGGCAATAAAATTATGGAAGCATAATGGCAAGGAAGTCCCCGATACAATAAATGGGTCCAAATTGAAGCCATATCACGAGTGGCGACAAAGCGACGACCCATCGGCAGGCCCAGCCAGCGAGTAAGCCGTTCTAATGTTCAAAAAAAAGTGTGTACGGATCCGTACGACCGTACAGACGACAAAATTCAATAAGGGAAAAAGGTTTCGTATGGCATGATGTCGTACAAACCATACGAACGGTGGAAAGGATAGAAAAAAAAAAAAAGCAAAGTCTTGTTCTTTTAAACAAGATCGTACGGCTGTACAAAGAGTAGTTTCAAACAGCTCCCTGAATAAGTGGATGTCGTATAGTCCGTACGGGCATGAGTTGCGAGTGCCACACAAATCGTGGCCATCATAACCGTATGACAACTCACATTATTTTGTGCCATACAGACAGGAGCATCAGAAATTCATGCAACCGCACGACCGTACGGTAGGATACAACACGGAAGGGTAATACCGTACGGCCGTAAGGAGAACAAGCATCAGCGTACAGCTGTACGGCGACTTGTAGGAGTCTGCCGGACTAAAGGAAACGAGAGGGAGGTCCGTAAAATAGTACGGTAAACCAAAAACAATCAGGGACAAAGGAAGAATTCAGAATTCTGTATACTGTACGGACTGTCAGAGGGTAAAAATGCAAAAGTAGAAGAAAGTCGGGATTGGGCGTTGTACTACCGTACGGCCATCTACAGGCGAAGGGATTTTCTCACCAAGCACTTGAAGGCCATTGTTGGTCGTACAAACTAAAGAAGAGGAAGTAAAGCAAAGTATCGTACACGACCTCCAGGCATTTAGGAATTCAAAGTTAATTATTTATTTTGCATAACGACAACAAAGAACCGTTATGGACTCAGCAGGCAAAAGAACGTGGAGGAAAAGGTTAGAAGCGGACTCAAGTAGCAGCGATCCGACCATGCATAGAAACGTGCATACATTACTTTTCGGGGTGCAAATTACAGGTGGCACAAGTGCAGGAAAGAAATTAAAATCAAAAGTACACAGGCAACCGATGGCGGCTGCGGGATCTCAGAAGGATTCCATCACAGCGCAGACAATCGCCTTCGAAGGATTCAACGGCTTGAATGTCGAAGATGGTGGACTGAAAGCGTGGATACTCCGGACAACCTACTGGTCAAGGAGAACCTAACGAAGGCTCAAGTACAATGGGTTATCCAAATGCCCATATTTTGCATTAAAGATTTCGAAGGTCCGTTGCGGGCAATGATTGAGTCGTTCGACAACTTTTCGAAGCAGAGCACTCTCTCCTAGCTGAACCATTTGGTGACGGTCTCATTCACAGCAACAGAATTTTGGAGAGTAGTCGGGCTGCCAGCCAAAGGGGTTAGAGTTGAGTTGAAGCCACAGAAAATGGCCTTGGAAAATAAGGACTTTTATATACGGCTGGTTTGTAGAGACGACCTCACGACTACGGAAAAGAACTCCCTTTGAAATTCCTCGCACAATAGAGGAATCAAGAAGACCTTCATTAGAGACGGACACTAGAGATGTCTCATGGACGTGGTGAAGAGCCGCCTTACATGGTCCAGTCGTGCATCCGATTTATCCTTTCAGCAGGTCACTCTCATGACGCACTATGCGATCGAGCTATTGTTGGATGCGGTCGTCAGGCAGATTCCATCCGACATCCTTGTGCAGGAGGTGAAGGTGGGGGCCCTTTGGCTTCAGGCGAGCCTCCCATCATGAGATGGCATCACTTATACACACCCAGCAGTCAGAAGGTAGTAGCTGGTTCGAAACGAGCCAGACAACAGTTGGACGTCAGTGGGGAGCATGGGGACACGGATAGCGGCCGTCAGGAGACATCCGCAAAGGAGAGTGCTTTGGAGGTGGAGGTGATTTCAGCTACTCCATTACTATTCCCATGCCCCGTGCTATCTAGTGTAGCGCATTTTGCCTCTGTCACCAGCACGATGACCATCCCGACATTTGGCCAAGTGAGGACACCCATTGCGTTGACTCTGCCAGTTGTCATGACAAAGAGGGTTCCTATGGAGACGGAGCCAACTGAGACGGCAATAGTTGACAGAGCGAACATTCCCGAGAGACCTGACACCCCCCGACAGTCGCAACCTTAGTAGGAGGAGATGTGGCAGAGGAGGTAGAGACCCTAGAGCAGGGTAGAGCTGAGTCACAGCAGGTTCGGCTGGAGGTGATTGGGTCGGAGGCAGTGGTTACCTTTGATGCCTCCCTTTTGGTGGCCTCCGGAGGTAACAGTATGGGTAGGAGTATGCAGGCAGGGGCGTGTTCCACACCTCTGACTCCTAGACCACCGGTGATGGGTCGCGTGAGCGCTTACCTGGCACAACGGTTCCTTGCACTGGTAACACGGGGACCTTCCATTCAGTTCCCCAGTCAATCCCCCTTGAGAGAGGACATACATGTTGACAGATGGGAGTTAGATTGCGCTGGAGGTGCACAGAGTACACATGTGACCGAGGAGGGTGAAGGCTCTCAAGTTGAGGCCACAATTCAGACAAAGGAGGGCGAGTCGGTCGATGATCTGTTGGGTGAGGATTTGGAGGCCTATACCTTGAGTACTATAATGCACATCTGAATCGATGCCTCTGTCGTGCTCAGATGGTGTTTCAAGATCGACAAACTGCATTCCAATGTAAATAACTAGTGCATTTATCGACAATATATAAATATATAAATACAAGACAAATACTGAGAAATGCTAATCATTCAATTTAATACAGTTGTGATGGATAGGGGCAGGCGGCTAGTGTTAGGGACACGGCGTGCGGAGGAGGCTAGAGAGGAGGCTAGGGTGGTCGCGAAGAGATCTCGGGAGGAGATGGCTTCCCAGCTAGCCACTCAACAGACCGTTTGGCAGACAGAGCAGGCAGCCCTTTTGGCACAGATAGAGGTCGCCACAGCTGGTAAGGGTATAGTTTAGGCCTAGTTAGTCGAGGCCCAGGAGGTATGAAGTCACAAAGAGGTTGAACTCCAGGAAGTTACCCTCATGCTCAAGGAAGCAGTCAAGACCAACTCCCAGATACAGGCGGATTTGGATATCTGTACTCAGCAGGTGTACCAGTTACGGAGGAAATTGAACCCTTTTACGTCGCAGTCGTCAGTTCCAGGGGTGCCCCCTTCTACTTCCTCTTAGCTGATTTCTTTTATGTCTTGTAATCGGCATTATCTCCATTTTCTTGTTAAGTCATCAGAGTCTTTTTGGAGGGGATGATGTTGTTGGGAATAATGTAATTAATGTTGTCGTTGGGATTTAGTTAGTGACCGAAGGCTAGGTAGTTGGCGCACGGTTACCAACCGTCGCACCCCTTCGATCCTTTATATTCTATGTACTACCTTCGGGTAAGATATCATGTTATGAACAAAAGCTATAATATTGTAACCGTTGCGGATGAATGAATAGAAGAATTGTTCTTTGCTTTATCTCTATCATGTTCTGTGCATTCACTTCTGTAATTAACTAAGTTTACCCAAGGAGGCAAACAGACAAGAATGGGAAAAGGTGGTAGCAGCAAGAAACAAGGGCAATGAAGCAATGATGTACAGAGGGAAAGCCCAGTTCAACAATAAAACAAGACATGATAAATAAGAAGACAAGGCCCCCTAGGCAAACCTCTCAATGGTAAGTTGGAATTGTAGAGGCTACCCTTGGAGGAGAGGTCCTAGTTTAGGGCCCATAGCAGAGGGGAGGGGCATAATTGTCCTTGTTGAAGCACACGTGCATGAAAGCTGCAGGGATCCGAACTTTGAAGGATACATGAAGGAATCAGTATAGAATGAGATAACTGAAAACGGAAAAGATCATAGTGGAGTAACAATTTTAATAAGACAATCTTGTGAAAAATTCATACAAACTGAAAAAGAAGACCCAAACAAAGCAGTACAGATAGATAAAAACAACGGTTAAAGAGCTCATAATTTATCTGGTTGCATGTTTTTTTGCCCCCCATGGATCAAAATTCTATAAGAAGAGGAAACTAGATAAAGAGAATCCTTATGTAGCACTGAAAAAGGACATATATGAGTACAACAACAAAGGAGAAATCATGCTAATTGGAGATTTTAATGCTAGAACAGAAAACTACCAGACTTTGTCTTAATAGGGAAGTGCGAATTGATGACAACCCTCTATGGTTAGAAGAAGAGGGTAATCAAAGTTGGGAAAGAATATCTCAAGATGAAAGAGGAGTTATCTCGTAGTACGGGGCAGAATTGTTAGGGATGTGTAGCCTTTATGACCTGATTATATGTAATGGCTTAAAAACTTGACCAAGCTCGGGGAACATTACATGTCACACTTACAATGGTCAAAGTGTTGTGGATTATGTTATAAGTTCAAAGCAACTTGTTGTAAACCTAGCAAATTTAGAGGTGAAGGACTGCCCCAAATGAAATCAGATCACAATCTGAAATATGTTAAGATCAATATCCAAAAAGACGATAAGCATCAAGGGAAAATGCAGCAAAATGAAAAGAAGAAACAGCTCAAGGCACAATCCTTTTGACTTAAGAAAACCAAGAAACTTTTCAAACAATGCTCCAAAGGCAGCTACAAGAAGTGGAAACCAATGAGGGGAACTTGGCAAACAAGAAAATTATAGACAGCCGTCAAGTTGACCTCAGTTATTCTAAAGGCTCGTAGCTCATGCAAAAGATCTAGGCCTAAAAAAGCAACAAAAACAACTTTCCAGCTAACCCATGGTATGATGAAGAATGTAAAGCAGCAAAGAAAAGAAGCAAAACATGGGAAAATAATAGGGAATACACAAGGATTGTAAGACTGAAAAAAGATGAGTATATGCAAACTAGAAGGAAAGAATTGATTTTGCTTGGGAGGACCAATCCAACAAGCTTTTGGAAGGAATTGCAGCAAAGAAACGTAAATAAAGAGAATAATATCACAGATTACCAATGGATAGAATTTGCAAAACAACTGTATGAGAGGGGACAAGACAAAGACATCCCCCAGTAATCACATCAAGAACTAAACTCTTCTCGCCAAAAAACATTAAAGAAGGAATCATAAAGCTTGCGACGGGTAAGGCTCGTGATATAGATGGTCTACAAGTGGAATACTTAAAATGGGGTATTGAAGCCCCCACGCCTCACATCAAAAGAATATTTAATGGAGTCATTGAAAAGGGGTTTCCGAAAATTAGACTAGTGTTGTCATCCCCTTGCACAAAAGTGGCAACATCAACAACCCTTCAAATTACTGCACTATAATGATCAACCAACTTTCCGGTAAACTTTTTGGAAGCATGATAGAAAGACGAATCAGCACGTGGCCTGAAAAGGAAGGAAAGAGGGCCAAAGGGCAAGCAGGTTTCAGGCCAAAATACTCTACGAAAGACCATTGCATCACACTCAGACACTTGATTGAGAGAGTTTGGGATACTCAAGGGGGACAGGTATTTTGTTTCTTTGTTGACTTCCAGAAAGCTTTTGACACGGTGCCGAGCAGCAAACTTTGGAATAGAACAGAAGAGTTAAAAATTCTGGAACATTATAGGGCAATTGTCCATAGGTTATATGATAAAGTCTGGGCCAAAATCAGAACCAAACAAGGCTTATCAGAATATTTCGGAAGTGATATTGGAGTCAAGTAGGGCTACCCTTTACCCCCTACTCTATTCAAGATGTACATTAACAAACTAGAGGAATGGCCAGACAAGTTTGGTGGTGGTGGGGTTCATTTGACCAGCTATGTAATAAAGCTGCTCCTATATGCGAATGATCTCATTCTAATGGCAAAAAAAACACAAGATTTGAAAGAACACCTGAAAGCACTAGAGTTATTTTGTCACGAGGTTGGGATGCAGGTGAACACTAGCAAAACTAAGGTCATGATATTTATCTTGAAGAGAAAGGTTCATAGAGAGTACATCTTTGAAGGCGCTTTGCAAGTGGTCAATGAATATAAATACTTGGGTCTTGATGTCCACAATAAACTTAGTTAGGAAACTTGTAGAGCAAAAAGGTTACAAGGGGGATGGAAAGCGCTACACTCGCTACAGAATAGGTGTAGAAGTGTCGAGTTATGGGATTGGAAAACTAGGAAAACTCTTTTTGGGCTTTGGTAGTGCCGGTTGAGCTATGTGGCTGTGAGGTGTGGGGTAGCAACACTTCAGCAAGTAAATGGAGACAAATAGAAAGACTACAAAAACATTTAACTACGAGCAGCCTTAAAATTAAATCTTCTATTCCGTATGAGATTGTCTTGGCAGAAGCCGGGGCTTTTCCAATTGAAGCGGCAGCTATGTATCGGTTGCTAAGCTACTTAAGGAGATTAGAAAACATGGAGAAACACCGCTGGCCAAGAATAGCAGCAGAGGAGAAATTAGACAAACAAAAGAGCGCATGGATGAAACAAAACAACAAATGGATGGATAAGTGGGGTATTAAAATAAGTGAGTGCCCAAGCATCAACGAGGAAATAAAAAAGAACATTAAAGGCAAATTCAAGGAAAGCATATGCCCTAGGCATCTTGGGAGAAAGGAGTACTACATCAAACATTTTAATCCCACACATGACCATACTCAAAAGAAGTACATAGGAATGGGAATAAAATGGAAACCTAAAAATGTTGATTGCCCAAATAAGAACTAGTTCACACCAACTTAGGTGTGAAACCGGGAGATGGGCAATACCTAAAGAAGACTGGGCAGATAGAAAATGCTGTCATTGCACTCAAGGGTTGGTGAAGACTGAATGGCATTACATCATAGAGTGCTCAGCCTACAAGGATATTCAAGAGAATTACATTGATACCTTAAAACTGAACACCTTGAGAAATTCATTTAAAGAAGAAAATATCACAAGGGTTGCTGGTTTCCTAATCAAGATACACAACAGAAGATCCAAGCTGCAGAAAGAGAGAGATCTAGTTGGTGGCTTGTCGCGCTTGGTTTCCGCTTGTTCATTTTGTTGCTGGCTACCCCTGGGGTCCCATAGGCTGTTTGGCCTCGTGGATGTTATTAAAAAAATTCATTCATTCATTCACTCGTCTCCAACAAACAACTAATTTAGTATCAACAAGGCTTCGTTATGATGCTTGTCATAATCATCAGCTTCTATATCAGGTCTCTCCACTTTTTTCCAGTAGAATGTTGGCAAGATTCCTATACTCGCGAACTGTGAGGATTTAATAACTCCAAATGTTGTGGTTACTGTGAGTCAATTTTTGTGACTCGGGTAGTAGAAGAGCTTAAATGTTTGCTGCCATTATTTTAACTAGGAAAAGATGCTTATTGGTCCCATTTCTTGTCACTCAAATCGACAATAAGTTGTCGAGAAGAGGATATTCTAGGAAGCAGAATAACATCTTAAAATACAACTGAGTTGAAAAATGACTTCAGGAATAGTCTTACAAAAAGCCATTAAAAACTGCCCACTCTACATGCAATTTTGGCATTGAAATAGGATAATCTTATGACAAACAATATAAAAACCTACTCTATTGTCATGACCTCACACATCTATTGGAAGCTTTGGACTAAGTTGCTCACATATCAGCTGAGAATCTCCTGCCCGCTATCTTAATGTTAGGAGGATGTTGTACAAGCATCACACTGAAGAGGAGCAGGAGCAACAACAATGAACAGAGCTATTGACCACAATTCAGGATTCACTGGCAGAAGAATTCTAACATCATATATAAAATCGAATTCATTGGGGCATGTGTGTGTTGGTGAACACACGAAGAAAAGCATGGTAGTTCCCAAAGCCTTTGCGACAGCTTCTAAAGAAGCGAACATTCTTGGCCCCATCATCATCTTCACTGCTAGTGGGCAACCTGCAGAGCCAAAGACCTCTATCAAGGCAATGGAATGGCTATAGTGGCGCTTCTCAGGTATTTCGAGTGCCCATGCTGTTGGGATTTGGTATCAAATTTGAATGCTCTGAAAACAAAATTTGACTCTGCAGGAGTGAAACTTATAGCAATTGGTGTAGACACTCCAGACAAAGCCCGTATCCTTGCTAAAAGGCTGCCACTCCCATCTGATTCTCTCTATGCTCTTCGATTATATTATGGCGTCAATTGGACACCGCACCAACATTGTTCAATCCTGCTAGAAACAACTTCCTTAGCCTATAATGACACTTTACAGACTTCTAATCAAACTGTTGTAACAAAAAGATTGACCTTCTCAACCTCAAGCTTCGGCATTAAGAATGCAGCTTTGACTCCAAATGTTGCTTGCCCTATGCACATCACTTTAGAATTGACAATAATAGACTACAGATATCTCAAGGCTACCGGCAGCAATATCTCTACTTATGACTTAATGCCGCAATGTGCAAAGATCCAGCCGCACATGAACCACTTTGCTCTGATACCATACTAAACTTGAAAGCACGTAAAATATATATTATGATGTCCGTTATCATTCAACCAAATAAGTTACATATTTATAGGATTTTAAAATCCTATTTTAGAGGAAACAAAACCTCTAAGTAAATAAGTTGTTGTTAACAACTCAACAAACACATATATGGACAGCTAATATATTATACTAGTCCACATAATAATAACAAGCCTATAACAAATTATTATGTGAAGGTTTAACAAATATACCGACAGTTACCTGCATTCATCTCTAAGTTTTCTATTTTGTATAACAACATCCTTCAAGTACACTCATTTATTTTGTTTTGAATTATAGACATGAGAGTATTGTAGTTATGGGTTTTACTTTTCATACTGATATCATATCAATGAATAAGGGCAACACGATATTGTTTATAGATATGAATAAAATATTGTCATTAAGGCTTCAATGGAGGATAATGTTACAACAGAGAAAACTACTGAAATTGTAAATGAAAGCAGTGTCAACTAGTACAATTCCTGAAAGTTGCCATACATAAAGACTCAATCAGACTTTGAAGTTGGAACACAAAAAATTTACAGATGACTTACTGCCTTGCTTGTAATGACAATGGCTGATTTCTCAGAAAGACGCAATCCTTGGACGGCCTTTTTTACTGTAGCTCTCATTTGTTTATCAAATCCATCTATACCAGCGGAAACGGCCTGACCTACAACCTGCATCAAAAAAAAATTAGGGCATTCTAATCTTAGCAACATATTTGCCTAAACAAAGCTACACGATGATATCCATATCCTTTCAATTAAGCTTTCGATTTCCAGAAAAGGACAAATGGGCCTCTAATTCTACAGAGACAAATAAATATTTTACAAGACAGCAGTAAAGTGCCCATGAATTTTAAGAAAAGTGGAATTAGGGAGCCTACCATACAGAATGAGAAACATTAAAGAAGGTATACAAGTGTATTTCAGAGAAACGTTGTTTCACTACATTTCTATGCAAGAGAAGCTTCTAGACAAGTTCCTTCATTACAGTAACTTTTTCGTTTCTATTCAAACATAGATTATGACATTTATCATCAATTTATACCAAATGTCATAATCCCTTTCTAGGTCAAGATGCTACAAGGGTGAACACTATCTACAATTATAATCTTCATAGGAAGGCATACAATTCATAAAATAGAAATGCCAATCCATGAGAAACTATTTTATGTTCATATACAAGATTATGATATTGTGATTAACCCTCCATATATCATGGCCTTTCAAAACATAGTACCATCAAAAAATAGTACCAAGCATGGTGATAGAGGACAATCATGTTTTACAATGAGCAGACCACTGACATCTACATTTTTTTGTTATTGCTCCATTATATTTGTCATACATTGCTTCCATGGTATGAGAGCTTCAATAAAATGCCTTAAACTCTTAGCATTCTATAAAAAAAACCATTACGCACTTATATATTATCTATGCTCCACGATGTTTCAGAGATGGGAGCAATAAGGGACAATAAAGGACAATGCGACATGTTTCCGAGACGGCAATCTGGAAGGCCACTTTTTGGGTAAAGCGGTGAACAGTTGTGTAACACACACACACACACAGATATATATATATATATATATATATATATAATGGATGCCCTATTAATCTAGACAGAAAGTGTTTCAGGCAACTGTCCAAACAGACCCATCAATGTAGCGATAAGTATGGTTTGTAAATTTTATAAGCCATGGGAAGTGTTTATCTGAATGATGAAGCAATATATTCTATGATCTTGTTGTAATCTGTTTACGACAGTCTAAATATGGGTACATGCAAGATTGGGGGAAATCCATCAGAAGATCTTGTGTCCCGACACAGTTTTCTTACAGAATGGTATGAAACATATAATAAGGAAACAATTTTTGCAGCTATGAGTTTTATAAGTAGACCTGGCTAAAAGACACATGTTTTAGGTGTCCTAATTATATGTTCCATTGCTGCAAAATTTGTTTCAGGAATAAATTGGCAAACCAAAAGGAAAAGTTTTTTTTTTCAGAAAGGTGGGATTTAATCAGCAAAAAATCAGATTTTCAAAAAATACAAAATACAGAACCTAAGTTGCTGAATTGGGTACAGGAACGGGTGTGGGTATGTGGCTAAGATATGCTGCAGGCAGGGAAGGGTGGGTACATTCATATACGCGGCGTAAAAACACAATTAGGTTTAGAATGTCATATACCAAGACATGCTAAACAACATCATTACAAATTTCAAGTTTTGAAACATAACATAATACTTTAAAATGTCATGATAGATAATCATTGCTTAACATTTGAATACTACAATTGGTAATCAGCATCAAATGGATCATCATTAAGACCAAGGTCATCATCAACATTAACATTAGATGATGGAACCCAACTACCACTTGCATAGAAAGTATGTTGGCTACTCAATTCCTCAAAAACAGAAGATTGCGCAACAAAAGAAAGATCTAAGTCAATATGCTCCTTCCCACAACTTTGTTGCCCCTTCCTTGTACTCATCATTTTTGGAATGCACATAAACTATCTCCTCTACTTTGCTTGATGTCAATCAATTGCACTTCACTAAGTGGATGGAGTATGCACTCCAATTCCATTCAGATGAAGAAGAACTAACAACCTACTGAAGCAAAGGTTGCTCTCATTACAGTTTCTAACTTAACAATTTTGTGGATCAAACTCCGAATTTGATTATAGTAATTTTTAAATGACAACCAGTTGGTAAAAATTCATAAATCTATGTGATAAAATTTTGATCATGAGAACTTAGAGGTGTGGCAATTTGTAGCCATTGAGGTACCACCAAGAGTGAGCATTCTTTCTATTCTTGTCATATGAGGCAGAACTTTGAGCATTGGAGGCTACAAAATTAGAAAATTCACTTGTCACTACATCTTCCACTTCAAGATCAATGAAGTGTTTAGTAAGAGCTTTCCTGCACCCTTTTGACTTTTGCAACACAATATGGTGATGACCTTGTTGACAGAGAAAGAATCTCTTCGCTATAATATTTGGGGGGTCAATGTGAAGGCAAGATGGAGTGGAGTGGTTATTTTGTTCCATTGCTCAACACAAAATGGCTCCACCTTTTTAAAGAAAGTTTCTCAAGATCTCGCTCTTTTGCATTTGTGATGGATCTCACTTTCTCAATCTTTGAGTTTAAGCTATCATAAACCTTTTCCAAGCATGGCTTATCCATGTCAATAAAGCAGATCATACTCATGATGGGCTCAGTGAAACTAAGAAGATATTCCACATGATCCCACCAAGTGCCATCTAGAATTATTTGCTTTATATGTGCTGCCCTCTCAATGTTGCATTGCCTCCATATGGCCTATTATTGGCTAATGACCATACCAGAAGTGCCTTTGGCACCTTCACAAGTCGTCTCAAGAGGATTGAGTTGGATATAAATCTGGTCTTAGCAACCTATTTGAAAATAAAAAATTATAACAAAGAAGAAAGCATATATTTTTTTTTTTAAATTACTTTATTAGAACATAAAATCAAAAAATTACATGGTTTAAAATTAGAATTACCTTTAGTAGCTCTAGTCGCAAGAATCATCTAAAAATAGTATACGGCATGTGATGGTTTGTTATAACCATTCAACTTCAAAATAGACTCATTTGATCCAATCTACTTTCGTGCACAACATCCGTGGCATGAGGTTGAGTGAATGCAGGGCACAAGATTTCCAAAATATATGTTCATACCATGTCTCAACAAACAAACCAGCTGCTCTACACTTCTTTGCAATATTAGTTATGACTTGGACAACATTCTGAGGACCCACTTCTTTAATGCACGATAAAAGGATGTCAACAATAAATTGTGCATCCTTCACCTACCCTTCACAATCTACAACTTTTAAAAACATTGCCCTTTTAGGGCACACTGCAATCACATTAATTAATGGTCAATTTCTTGCATCCTTCCATCCATCAATTATAATAGACATGCATGTTTCTTTCAACAAGGCCTTAATGGAAGCTAATGAAGTTTCTTTACGTTTAACCTCCTTTGACAATAAAGTGCTATGCACCTTCTCATAACCTAGGCTCATGTACCTCTTTGGACCTTCATTTATTTTTCTTACCATGTCCTACCAATAGGGTAATTGAACAACATTGAAAGATAAATGGTTTGCATAGAGGCATCTAGCAACTATTTGGTCAACAATATCTCTCGTGTCCTTATTAAATGCATTTTCCATCCCTTTACAAAATACTAGCCTCATCTTCACTTCTACTAAATAATGGATGGCTTTGTACTACAATATTAAGAGGAACACTATGTGCATGAGATGAAGTAATTAGCCTCCTTGAGCCATTCTTGTATTCAATGGATGCCCCATTCTATTTTCAACCCTTGCATTTGCTTCCATTTTGCTCCTTATATTCTTCAATTTTAGAAGGCGTGGCTGCACCTTTGTGCGCATTTGGGTGCACACAAATGCATTTTCACCCATTTGTAGGAACTTGTATACCACTTACTACAACAGGGACATATCCAAACATAGGGGAGAGGACCCAATAGTTGAGCACCCTAACTTCTCAAGATCCGATGTGGAAAATTCAAATCACTCCAAATTTGTTTACATCAACTTACTTGGCAATTCCCTCACTTATAACTAAGGTTTCAAGACCACATCATCTAATATGATGCCTCATCAACATTGTTTTTGCCAAGATGTCCAAAAAGGCTCAAAAAAAATTGAGACCAATACTTGTGCACTAAGTCATGTTTTATTGGTGTGCTGGCGTGGTGTCACATGATTTGTTGATTTTTAGATCTAAGGAATAGATTTCACTCAATCATGGGAAGTCATCATCAATAATACAACTTTAAAGTCCAACTCTTGTTGCAATATTGTCAAAAATATTGGGCATTAAATAAACAAGTGTTATCACAACTTTGGATCACGCTCAACTATCAGGTGCTCTCCCCTATGTCCCCCACTAGGAATCTGCTCTAACATTTCTACATCACTGCATAGCAATGAAGTAAGGTCAACGTTCAATGAAGGTTTGCCAATACAACCAAAACTAAACTACAATGGTATTATTATAATAGTTTACCTATGTACAATAGGCTTTCAATAATGCAATTTGTAAAGATAAGTTTGAAAATCAAATTAAACTTAAATAATCTACATAACATCTTAATCTTACATAATTATTATTTATTATTGATATTTAAATATATTATAATGAAGTAGAATTTCATGCTACCCTTTTGAGGATTCATGCAGGTATATTTGTACAGTGTGAATATTTTCATTTGGAAGATGATTCTCTGATAGTGATTAATAAGATTTGCACTCGACAAATGCCAAACTGAAGTCGGCGAGAGTATTGAATCACATGTGTATAATAAGGGAATGAAACGACGAATGAGGTTGCCAAGATGGCAGTCGATTTGGACACAGAGGTGACTGGAAGACTACCTCTGAGAGGCAAATCACAATACCTCATAAATTCTCGCATGACAGAGGTGACTGGAAGACTACCTCTGAGAGGCAAATCACAATACCTCATAAATTCTCGCATGCCTCGTGCATTTGGATGTGACGACAGTTATCATGAAAGATTATGAAGGAGTTGGAAGAGTACAACTGCCCTCGTTCAAAATGTGTTGGGTGGCTTTTTAAACAGATATCGGGAGATTACAACCACATGTAACACGTGATGAGCGTGATGGGTACTATGGACACATTTATCTACTTGCTTGCCAAGACAACATAGATGGCATTCTACAGTACTATTTCTGAGAGAAGACTGATGGCATTCTACAGTAATGTTTTTGGGAGGAGGTTGATGGAGATTTTTAAATTGAGGGCGGGGGATGTCTTGATGACATGTAACTGATTGAATGTTTGAAGATGTTAAGTCGATCACCAAAATGCACAAAGATAATGCAAGACATTAAATCAGTTAATGGATTGAATTGTCATTGATGTCAACTTGATATAATCTAATCGGTTATATACAAAGTGTCAAAGACTTCAGAGAATCAGAGAGAAAGATTATGTCTTCAGTAATGCATAAAACAACAACATTCACTAAGTAACTACAGACACCGACGGTTAGTAGAACCCAACAGATAGAGAAACCCGAGAGCAAAGTCACAGTGATGCCCGAGCAAAGAAACCGACAAGCATTACCGACGAGCAGAATCACAAGCATTACCAATGGCCAGAATTACAATGTTAACCGACGGACAGACAACACCGACAAAGAAGCTCGAGGAGAACTGAAGAGCTAACCGAAGCTATCAAAGAGTCAAACACTGAAAGGAACTGAAGTTCACAAACAAAAAAATACTTAGCTGGCAGAGCTAAAAATGGACTTAACCGGTTGTTAATTTTGTTTTCATCGACAAGTTAAAGCCAGAGATAAGTAAAAGATTTAAAGCCGTTTTATCCAGTTGTCAAAGAGATTTCTACGAGATAAAACAGAAGTAAAGCTTTAATTCAAGATTGGCTAAGACTACGGATCATGCCAAGAACAAGAAAATCAAGAAGTGAGAAACGGTGATATCATGTTTATAAAGAGACAATCTAATTCATTATGAATTAAGGGGAGTGAATAGAGAAAAAGGATGTTGAAGAGAAACTGATAAATAACAACTTCATACAGTCCTGATCAATCAGGCTGAGGAAAGAGTTAAAGATTTCTATGAACACCGAGCAACAAAGCACAAGCATCACCGAGCAAAAAGAAGTGGAGCAAAGGTATTGAAAACATACAATGATAAGAAAGGTATAATGAGCTTACAATAGATCTGAAAATCTGAAAGTATAAGTTGTATGTGTCAACAGATCATTTACTGTTTCAGTTTAACAATTGATTCAGAAAGTCTCTTAACCCAGCAGGATTTAAAGATCCTTTCTATATCGAGATACATTCCAAGGAGTATCAAAAAGTTTGATCATGAAGATAGCATGAGATGCCAGATACCATTTGAAAAACTACACTGGGTTTGGTCATAGAAGGTAGCATAGAGATGCCCAATATCAAGTGACAAACTAATCTATTTAAATCCTCTAACAAGGTCACACCTAACAGTGTGTTTGTAACCTTTAACAGGGTTGGCTCTTCACCGAGCTCACTTCAGAAGAGTGAAAATTTTGGGTTACCGGTCCCAAGTGGTTTTTCCCTTAACAAGGTTTCCACGTTAAAAATCCATGTGTCAATGTGTTTATGATTCATTACTTTAGTGTTTTGCATTACACATAACTAATTTGGATTGATCGGTATACACTAAGCAATTTACTGTTTTTCGGTGAATAAAAGACTGTTATTCGGTAAACATTAAGAATAAGGTTTAACAGTGAACTCCGAGCAGTAGTTATTTATTATGATTATTTGAAGGCATACATCTTGTAGGACTGAAGATAACTAGAGGCTTCATATTGTGGTACTAAGTGTTTGGGTTGATTTATTGGAACATTTTTTAGGCCACTGATTCACCTCTTCCCTCCCCCTCTCTCTAAGTTATTTCTAACAATTGGTATCAAAGCTTGTGTGTTTAGAAAGGGAGTTTAACAGCTCAAGAAAAAGATCACAAGATGAACAAGCGAGATGTGCCCAAATTGAATAAAGACAACTTTACATCATAGCAAAGCAGAATAAGACTCCACCTATCAGGTATTGGTAATGATGTTACTCAACACCTTGATACTGAATATGTGTTGCCTACATGACCTCACACTCTTGAGCAATTGAGAGAAAAGCATGAGCACAATTGCATGATGATAGAGCTTGCTTCCTCACTCTCTGATACTGAGTTTGAAGATGTCAAAACCTACACCTTTGTAAAGAAAATGTGGGATAAATTGAAGCTGGTACATGGAGGAGATGCTAATGTACTAAGAGCCAAGGCAGAAAGCCTAAGAGGAAGGTTTGATGACCTAAGGATGAAAAAAAGAGAAAATATCACTCAGTATAGCTGCAGAATAAAAGAGGTAGTCAATGCTATCCGAGGAGTTGGAGGTGTACTTGAAGAGGATTCAGCGGTAAGTAAAATCTTAAGAACCTTACTACCTATATATGCCATTAGAGTTTCTACTATACAAGAAATGAGAACAGTTGCAAACAATACAGTTACTCTAGATAGTCTGATTGGTAGACTCATTTCATTTAAGATGAATAACTTTGATAATAGTGTCTTACCATCTATAGAGTCTGCATTCAAATCTTCGTTGAAAATAAGTAAGTCAAGTCATAGACACACTATGAAGAATGATAGTGAAAGTGATAATGAGGATCAAGGACTTGATGAGATTGAAGCACTAATGGCAAGAAGATTGCAGAGAGGCAAAGGTAGATACAAAGGTCAATAACCACTTGTATGTTTCAATTGTAAAGAGGTTGGACACTTTGCTGCAAAATGTCCTAACAGAAGTAATGACAGAACATATGAAAAGAAATTTGACCGAGGTGATAACACAGATTACCGAAACAACCGACAATCTGACAGAAGAGATACCCGAGACTGCAAGGACAAAGGAAAGAAAGTTTGTTACCTAGCTGAGAACAGAGTTGATACTGACACCAAATCTAAAGATGACATTGAGATGGTATTTGTAGCCATGAAGGATGATTCAGACGAAGAAGAAGAAAGGTATGTAGAAACTGCACTCATATCTAAGATTAGTAAGAATGATGTCTGCATTATAGATAGTGGCTACACTCACCACATGACCGGTGATAAACAAAAGTTTGAAACTTTTGAATACTATAAGGGTGGTTCAGTAAGAATGGGTAATGACACACCTTGTCCAGTTGAAGGTAAAGAAACTATAATGTTGATTAACCTGATCAAATGTGAAAATGCTTACTGGGTAAAAGGACTGAATAATAATTTGTTAAGTGTTTCACAGCTAAACAATACAGGTCACCGGGTAGCATTTGAAAATAAGAAGGCAAAGATCCTCAAAGAATCAGAAAGGTTAATCGGAACTGCTGAACAGACAAAACGTAACCTTTTCTATTTTGGTGACATTAACACCAGTTGTTTGATGGCTATAAACGAAGACATGTGGTTGTGGCACAAGAGATTGTGTCATGTGAATTTTGACAACATGATAAAGATAAGCAATAAAAGAAAAGTCAGAGGCTTACCGAGTATGTCAAAGCCCAAGCATATCATGTGCAAAAATTGTCAAAAAGGCTAAGGCTATGGTAGAAACGCAAAGTGGTAAGGAATTGAAAAGCTTAAGATCAGATAGAGGAGGGGAATTTAATTCAAATGAATTCACTAATTTATGTAATAAGCATGGAATTAAAAGACAGGTTTCTGCACCGACAATACCACAGCAAAATAGAATTGTTGAGAGGAGAAACAGATCAATTGTTGACTGTGCAAGAACATTGATTATTGAGAAAAGCATCACTCAATTTTTTTGGAGGGAAGCTGTCAGTACTACTGTCTACACATTGAATAGAGTACAACTGAAGGACACAAAGAAGATACCCTATGCGCTTTGGTATGCTTACACACCCAATGTAAGTTACTTCAGAATCTTTGGTAGTCAATGTTATATTTTGAAGGATGATAGAAATGGAAAGCTTGACTCCAAAAGCGATGAAGGTATCTTTCTAGGGTATTCCACCAAAACCAAAGCTTATAAATGTCTTAACAAATCCTCTAACAAGATCATTGAAAGTGCAAATGTGAAAATAGATGAATTTGCAGAAAAGAATGACAAGGAAAGCAGAAAAGAGCCAAAGGACTACAACAGGTTTGTTTACACCGAAGAACCTGACACTCTACCTGAGGAACAGTGTATCGCTCCCGAGAAATAGAACATTGCACCCGAGCATCAAGCTGCAATTACCGAAAATCAGGAAAATCCTCAAGATGATGTTCCGAGCGCTGAAGATCAGAATGAACGTGAAGATAATGATCAGAATGATAAATAAAGAGCTGAACCGGATCTTGCCTAGTATGGCAGAAGACATCATCCACAGAATCAGATCATAGGAGAAAAGA
Organism: Thuja plicata; assembly: GCA_018584345.1. Classification (NCBI taxonomy): domain Eukaryota; kingdom Viridiplantae; phylum Streptophyta; class Pinopsida; order Cupressales; family Cupressaceae; genus Thuja; species Thuja plicata. Next base: position 675,286 of record MU226529.1, on the reverse strand, counting down.
AGGCTGGAATGAGAACTAGAAGTAAGTCACTAAACACTAGATATTTACTTTGTGATTTTGAGCCTAAACCTGTTAATACTGCACTTGAAAATAAAGAATGGGTAAGTGCTATAAATGAAGAAATAGAGCATATAGAGAAGAATAGTACACAGACACTAGTACCGAGACGAGATGATAAGAATGTCATCGGTACAAAATGGATATTCAAAAACAAGCTGAATGAGAATGGAAAAGTCACAAAAAATAAAGCAAGATTAGTATGCAAGGGTTATGCACAAGAAGAAGGTATTGATTTTGGAGAAACCTTTGCACTCATTGCTAGACTAGGAGTTAGAATCTTGCTTATGCTGCATTCAAAGCATTCAAGGTATACCAGATGGATGTCAAATCTACATTCCTAAATGGAATACTTGAAGAAGAGGTATACATTGAACAACCAGAAGGGTTTGTTGATCCAAACAAGAGAAACATGGTATGTAGACTACATAAAGCCTTGTATGGATTAAAACAAGCACCGAGAGCCTTGTATGAAAGACTTCACTCCTATCTCATTAGCATTGAATTTGTAAGAACAAGTGAAAATAGCAATCTGTACTTAAAAGAAGATACTAATGGTAATATCCTAATTGCTGAAATCTTTGTTGATGATACCATTTTTGGGAGAAATGAAATGTTATGTAAATCTTTTGCTAATGAAATGAGCAAAGAGTTTGAAATGTCTATGTTTGGGGAGATCAAATTCTTTCTTGGTCTACAGATTCTTCAACAAGATGCAGGCATATATATCACTTAGTCCAAATAGATCAAGGAAGTGTTGAAAATATTCAAGATGGAAAATTCCAAACCAGTTGGAACACCTATGACTACTGGATGTAAGTTGAGAAAACAAGGCAAGTCAAATGAGGTAAATCGGACCTTGTATAGATCAATGATTGGCAAACTAATGTATGTTGTTCATATCAGACCAGATTTTGCACATGCAATTGGAATCGTTGCAAGATTCTCTGCTAATCCCAAAGAATCACATATGACCGTTGTCAAGAGAATTCTGAGACATCTGTAGAACATCGAGGACTATGGCTTATGGTATAAAAGAGAGAAAATTTGAGCTACAAGTCTATACAGATGTTGACTGGGCTGGAAACATTGATGACCGAAAGAGCACAATTGGAGGAGCATTCTTCATGGGTGACAGACTTGTCACATGGATCAGCAAGAAGCAAGGATGCATCTCACAGTCTACTCCAAAAGCAGAATATGTGATTGTTGCTGCAAACTGCTCTAATATTGCCTGGATCAAACAGTTGCTGAAAGGTATGAAAATGAAGATTCTTGAACCAGTGATTATCTATTGTGATAATACCAGTATAATTAACATATCAAAGAATCCAGTCATGGATGCTAAGACTAAGCATATAGCAATCAAGTATCATTACTTAAGAGAACAAGTGCAAGCAAAAGAAGTGATACTGGAATATATTCAATCAAAGGAACAATTGGCTGACATATTCACCAAGCCATTACGAAAGATACATTTGAGTACCTGAGACAGAGACTAGGGGTACAAACCTTGTCTATCGGTCAATAAGCTGACAAGGAGGTTGCATCAGTCTACACATTATCAGAAGATCATTCATGTTGATGCATGCATAGAGATGGACTGCAAAGATACATCTGTACACAGCAAGGCACATATCTACACCGAACACCAGAGTCAATGTATTGTTGATGGATAGGAAAATTCAAGGAGTATATTATAAAAAGGATGGAAGATGATATGGAAGAGTTGTTTGGCATTGTTGTCAAAGGGAGAGATTATCTCATTATTAGGAAGATATTATATCATTATCCATGCAGAGAAGTTCCTAAGAATTCAAAGGGAGAGTTAATCATTATCCAAAGGGAAAGATGATTACATATGAAATATTCATCAAAGGAAGAGAAGTAACAAAATGAGAGAATACATACTAAGGGAGAGATTGTTGTCAAAGGAAAAAGAGATTATCAAGGAGAGGAACAGTTAAGGGACAACACTGAACAGAGACAGAAGTTGCTACATCTATCCAGTCAAGGAGATTGAAGATTGAAGAACCCACTCTGCAAGAAACAAATCTAGGCTATATGAGCTTACCGAGAGCCAGACATTTTTATTAGTTATAATAGGAGAGATTGATGAAATACACTTAATATATTTCATATTGTGTTAGTAATAATATAATGTGATAATGTAGTGTGTTGCCATCAATGCCAAAGGGAGAGATTGATGACATGTAACTGATTGAATGTTTGAAGATGTTAAGTTGATCACCAAAATGCAGAAAGATAATGCAAGACATTAAATTAGTTAATGGATTGAATTGTCATTGATGTCAACTTGATATAATCTGATCGGTTATATACAAAGTGTCAAAGACTTCAGAGAATCAGAGAGATAAACATTATGCTTTCAGTAATGCATAAAAGAACAACATTCACTAAGTAACTACAGACACCGACGGTTAATGGAACACAACGTACAAAGAAACCCGAGAGCAAAGTCACAGTGATGCCCGAGAAAAGAAACCGACAAGCATTACCGGCGAGCAGAATCACAAGCATTACCGACGGTCAGAATTACAGTGTTAACCGACGGACAGACAACACCGACGGAGAAGCCCGAGGAGAACTGAAGAGTTGACCGAAGCTATCAAAGGCTCAAACACCGAAAGGAACTGAAGTTCAAAAACGACAAAATACTTATCTGGAGAGCTAAAGATAGACTTAACTGGTTGTTAATTTTGTTTTCATCGACAAGTTAAAGCCAGAGATAAGTAAAAGATTTAAAGTTGTTTTATCCAGTTGTCAAAGAGATTTCTACGAGATAAAACAGGAGTAAAGCTTTAAATCAAGATTGGCTAAGATTGCGGATCACGCCAAGAACAAGAAAATCAAGAAGTGAGAAACGGTGATATCATGTCTATAAAGAGACAATCTAATTCATTATGAATTAAGGGGAGTGAATAGAGAAAAAGGATGTTGAAGAGAAACTGATTATGAACAACTTCATACAGTCCTGATCAATCAAGTTGTGGAAAGAGCTAAAGATTTTTGCGGCACCGAGCAACAGAGCATAGCATCACCGAGCAGAAAGAAGTGGAGCAAAGGTATTGAAAAGATACAATGATCAAAAAGGTATAATGAGCTTACAATAGATCTGAAAACCTGCAAGTATAAGTTGTATGTGTGAACAGATCATTTACAGTTTCCGTTTAACCATTGATTCAAAAAGTCTCTTAACCGAGCAGGATTTAAAGATCCTTTCTATATTGAGATACATCCCAAGGAGTATCAAAAAGTTTGATCATGAAGATAGCACGAGATGCCAGATACCATTTGATAAACTACACTAGGTTTGGTCATAGAAGATAGCATAGAGATGCCCGATATCAAGTGAAAAACTAATCTATTTAAATCCTCTAACAAGGTCACACCTAACAGTGTGTTTGTAACCTTTAACAAGGTTGGCTCTTCATCGAGCTCACTTAAGAAGAGTGAAAATTTTGGGTTACCCCTCCCAAGTGGTTTTTCCCTTAACAAGGTTTCCACGTTAAAAATCCATGTGTCAATGTGTTTATAAGTCATTACTTTAGTGTTTTTCATTACACATAACTAATCTGGATTGATCGGTGTACACTAAGCAATTTACCATTTTTGGTTAAATGAAAAACTGCTATTCAGTAAACATTAAGAATAAGGTTTAAGAGTGAACTCCGAGCAGTAGTTATTTATTATGATTATTTGAAGGCATTTATCTTGTAGGACTGAAGATAACTAGAGGCTTAATATTGTGGTACTAAGTTTTTGGGTTGATTTATTGGAATATTTTTGAGGCCACTGATTCACCCCCCCCACCCCCCCTCTCAGTTATTTCTAACATGTCTTGCACACCATCCACATGGTGATGCGCGATGAATATTTAGGTGGCAACTGGTGCTACAAAGTAAATTCTAATTCAGCCTCCATATTCATTATAATGCTTTTGGATGCTAGTGTGTAAGGTCCCTTTCTAGGACTGTACCGAATTTCGAATAAAAAGTCTAACTTAGGAGTTTTAAACAACCTTGGTTTATCTAATTTAGAGTTCTCACAGTGAGGGACTCTTGTTTTGATGATTGATGTTCCAGTATTGCATTAAGACCAGGACTGACGCCTAAGAATAACTCTGAGATGGTGATTGAGTACTGACTGAAAACCATATCGCTAATCCATGATATCATAAAGATATGCCAATACTCTTATTGATATTACTTAACAATTGAAAGTTTATTTCAGATTGACACCATAACATTTCATAATCTTCCTACATATAAACGACCAATTACAACATGCAGTTCAAGAAGAGAGATGTATAAATATCGGGCTACCTGGAATGATGCCCAGTTGGCCACAATGCTGATGGATACCTGTAACCTGCTGGTGTTACTGTTCTGGCTGTCACATTCAATGCTACGGCTAATCTGCTACCCGCGATACTCCCTGGCAGGTCACGCAGTTGCTAGGAGGGTGTGTTGGCGGAATGGAAGCTGCTGTCATACAACTCCAGCCGCATCCTGCTATACTCACGCGTCAGGGAAGTCTGCAAACATCCCGCGGTCTATAACTGTTATGGCTCCCAGCCTGTTCTGCACTACTGTTATTCCACGCGGCTGAGCAGAAGCAACTCACGCTCACAGCTGGATTCTTCTCCTGCGTTGAAGCCTACTGTTGTGGTTCGAACCTCCTGGGTGTTGTTATCCACATATAACCTTCTGCATAACCAAACTGAGGTTGTCTACGCTAGCCTTGGGCCTCCTTCACGTGAATCCCAGAATATCTCAAAATTTTATAAGATTTCTTTACTCATGGATAACCCAGTTTATGGTTTCAAATGAGAATCTCTCTGAAAGTTTCGACTACCTGCTGAGACTCTAATCCCTGTGATATCCTTTTTCCCAATATAATGTATTTGACGCCAAGTTGATAACCAGTATGAATGCTGAAGATTAAACAACCCTGTCTCTCTGAATTTCGAACTCTTGCTGGAATGTTAATTCATAAAACTGAACTTACTTTGAAAACCACTTGTGGAATCTGAAGCAATTCCACCCAGATGAGAGAATGTTGGGGCTACGTCCAGATTTCTCAGAATTCTTCCTAAGGGGCTACGTCCTCAAGAATACTCAGTCACATAAAAGCAACCAATTATAAATCTTAATTTCATAAATTTTCATTGTACTTTCCCAAGGAAGATCTTCTTCCTTTTATCACCTCGAAGTGAGAGCCATTTCATCCAAGTAGGCAATGTGGGATAAAAAAGCACTTTCGTCTTTTAGTCACTTAAGTCACTTTATAAAATAAAGTAACTTAAAATTATAATATTAAAGTGACTTTATAACAATACTTTATAAAATAAA
>MU226529.1:629355-665486 GCA_018584345.1 Thuja plicata | reverse complement strand
TGTCCACCTGTACTGAAGAATCTACCTGTTCTGGTTCCTCCCTGTTATAATCAAAACCGGGTACCCTGCGCCTGCTATGCATACCTGGCTAGCATGGCTACTGCTGAAATCACTGACAACTGAAAACTATGATCCCACTAGGATGGCAAGATCAGAGGCTCTGATACCACTGTAAGGTCCTTTTCTAGGACTGTACCAAATTTCGAATAAAAAGTCTGACTTAGGAGTTTTAAACAACCTTGGTTTATCTAATTTAGAGTTCTCACAGTGAGCGACTCTTGTTTTGATGATTGATGTTCCAGTATTGCATTAAGACCAGGACTGACGTCTAAGAATAACTCTGAGATGGTGATTGAGTGCTGACTGAAAACCATATCACTAATCCATGATATCATAAAGAAATGCCAATACTCTTATTGATATTACTTAACAATTGAAAGTTTACTTCAGATCGACACCATAACATTTCATAACCTTCCTACATATAAACGACCAGTTACAACATGCAGTTCAAGAAGAGAGATGTATAAATATCGGGCTACCTGGAATGATACCCAGTTGGCCGCAATGCTGATGGATACCTCTAACCTGCTGGTGTTACTGTTCTGGCTGTCACATTCAATGCTACGGCTAATCTGCTACCCGCGATACTCCCTGGCAAGTCACGCAGTTGCTAGGAGGGTGTGTTGGCGGAATGGAAGCTGTTGTCATACAACTCCAGCCGCATCCTGCTATACTCACGCGTCAGGGAAGTCTGCAAACATCCCACGGTCTATAACTATTATGGCTCCCAGCCTGTTCTGCACTATTGTTATTCCACACGGCTAAGCAGAAGCAACTCACGCTCACAGCTGGATTCTTCTCCTGCGTTGAAGCCTACTGTTGTGGTTCAAACCTCCTGGGTGCTATTATCAACATATAATCTTCTGCATAACCAGACTGAGGCTGTCTACGCTAGCCTTGGGCTCCATCACGTGAATCCCAGAATATCTCAAAATTTTATAAGATTTCTTTGCTCATGGATAACCCAGTTTAAGGTTTCAAATGAGAATCTCTCTGAAAGTTTCGACTACCTGCTGAGACTCTAATCCCTGTGATATCCTTCTTCCCAATATAATGTATTTGACGCCAAGTTGATAACCAGTATGAATGCTGAAGATTAAACAACCCTGTCTCTCTGAATTTCGAACTCTTGCTGGAATGTTAATTCATAAAACTGAACTTACTTTGAAAACCACTTGTGGAATCTGAAGCAATTCCACCCAGGTGAGAGAATGTTGGGGCTACGTCCAGATTTCTTAGAATTCTTCCTAAGGGGCTACGTCCTCAAGAATACTCAGTCACATAAAAGCAACCAATTATAAATCTTAATTTCATAAATTTTCATTGTACTTTCCCAAGGAAGATCTCCTTTCTTTTATCACCTCGAAGTGAGAGCCATTTCATCCAAGTAGGCAATGTGGGATAAAAAAGCACTTTCGTCTTTTAGTCACTTAAGTCACTTCATAAAATAAAGTAACTTAAAATTATAATATTAAAGTGACTTTATAACAATACTTTATAAAATAAAGTATCCCAACCATATAGTCTGACTCAGATATAAAATAAATGTCCAAGTAGCCCTGTGACTGACTGGCATCCTCTGAAAAGCGGCCATTAGACTATCCGGATGGGTAGATAGGCTAATCAGGCATAAAATTGCATTACTGCAGAAAAGGGGACATTACATAGTGAGAGAGAAGTTGGTGGAAAAATTGGTGTGGAAGAGCTAGTGCGGTGGATTTAAGGGATACATGTTACTTGTCGTTCCAAGGCAAGACTTAATTCCTGATGGTCGCATGTGATTGAAGCTCGAAGAAGAGGATGATGACCTGCTACAAGTCTTTGTTGTGTGCAAACAGGGGATGGAAGTCTAGGCGAGGCGCAACTTGGCTTGGACCAACATAAATTTTCTGAAGGGTTGTGTGAAAGAGGTGGCATTCAGGGATAATCATTGGGCCTTCACCTTGGTGAAGGACGCGAACGAAGACAATGATGTTGCGAATGGCTACAAGGCTAGTTTAATTTGGTTGTGTTGGCTTGGCTCCACCTCTTTTTCGTTGTGAAGGTGATTTATGTCTCTTGGGTCTTCTAGTAATGTTTAGTAGGATAAATCAGGGCTTTTTGGTAATACTGGCCCTTGTAAATATGTTAAGAGGGGTTTGTGAAACACTATGTATTATGCTATACAATATACAAAGTAATATGTGGGGAAGACTTTTATAGTTGAGGGAGCCATTTTGTGAAGGGCTTGGTTGGGGATGGAAGTATAGGTGTAGGTGTCGATGTGGATCATACCCAAACAGGGGCTTCGTGGGTCTCATACACCATATTAATCTAACAAAAAAATTTATTAAAATACATATTATTTTATACTTTATTTTAGAAAAGTATATATATTCAGATAAATTTTTAATTATATTTTGATAATCTAAATTAATAATTAATAATATTAATGTAATTATACAATATATTTATATTAACAATATTAAACATAATAATATTCAATAGTATGTAAAATTTCGATGATACAATGATTATATTAAAATATTTACATTAAATAAATTATTGTATAATAAAATTATTTAAGTTAAATAAGAAAAAATAATATTAAATTTAAAATGATGCATTTCCATTCCCCTTATATTTGTATTATTTAATGATAAACAAGAGATTCCAATAACTAATGAAGGTTTAGACCCCAATGGGGTTGAGGTACAACAACACTCATGGAGACAAGAGATGTCAACAATCTCCAATCTAACACCACTTCATTGTTTCCGTGGATCATCATTGTATGAACCAGTGGTTTCTGCACATGTCAAGAAACAGTTTACAATGCTCAGAAACACTACACCAAGTTTCCATTTCTAACTTTTGGTGAACTTTACAAGTTTGTTGAGTCTACTATAAATGACCAAGAGACAAGGAAAAGAAAAATTAAGTGAATTCCAAGATAATTTAAAGATTCCAAGTAACAATCAGGTTTTAATCAATAAACCAGAATTGACAAGTGCATTAGAGAACTAATGAACGTGATCTTAGCTTTTAGGGGCCAAACATTGTTGTTTCAAGTTGGTTGTGTGCCCAAGAGGCCTAATATTGCATTTATCATTTGCCTCACTTGTACTAGGTCAATTTGTAAGTTGACGCCCATACATGATCAAGTGAATGCTTTATTGATTTTGCAAAGAGACGTTGATTTTAGATTTATCAATATTTAATGTTGCTATGATGATTGTTACTAAGGTATATCATATGAATATATTTGAAATTTTAGATTTCCCTATATATTTTAAATTTCCCCTATTTATATATATATATAGTTGTACCCTGCTTTGTGGAAAAAAATCTGTCCTGGAATCCAATTTCCCCATCACCCCATCCTAAAAACTTGTGGTAACATTGATTAATTAAGAAAAGTATTTAAATTTACAATTAAAGTTTAACCTATTATTAATGGATCCTCTTGTTTTTTCATAGAGTTGTTAACCCTACTATGTCATAAAATAAAATGACTTAATTCAACATTAATAAAAATAACCAATCAAAAGACCCATTGAGTGATGTTCCAATGTAAAATAAAATAAATAAGATAAACAATATATATTTAATATTAATTTAAAAATATAATGTATCTTAATTTTTAGGCATTAATAAATATTTTAAGTTTAAAATTATTTTATATCTTATATAAATATAAAATAAATATCAATAAAATACAATCATTCAATGAGTTTTACTTTTGTAAATTGTGGTTATGCATGTAGAAATTTATCAGTGTAACACGGGGACACTTCCCCCCACCCCTAAATATCCCCGTCCCCAGGTCGGGGACGTCTCAGAGATGGGGACGTGGCGTCCTCTCATCCCCCCACCACTGCCTTCTCGCCACCAAGTAGTCGTCGGTACGCGGGGACACCACACATCACCGGGACGTCTGGGCGTTCCCCAAACGTCCCTTGACCATCCCAAGGACACCTGCACGTCCCCCCATCACCGAATGGCATCAAAATGAAAAAAAAAATTTGAGGTTTTCATTTTTATATTAGGGTTGTATTCGAACCTTAAAAAGAGGTGGGTCCCATTTTAGCCACTCCAAGCCAACATAAGCCCCTACAAACCTCGTATTTTTCTCACAATTGGCTTTCAACTTGTTTGCTACACATGATAAAGAACAGTGAAAAGGAGTGCAAAGAGTGACTGGAGTACAAGAAGTGATTGCAAGTGAAAGAGGGGCAAAAAGAAGAGGAAGATTTTGTACCTTCCTTGAAGAGATTCATCAAGCACAAGGTAGGGTTTTTATAGTTTTTTTGTTTTATTTTCTGGTTTTTATTTGTAAAAGTAAATTTCAATTTTCAATTTCTTTTAAACTAATTTCTTTTAAAAAGTGATTTCATTTTTGTTGTTTCTTGTTGTTTCTAAATTAAGGCCTAGGCTGAAACTAGTTTGTTAATAATTTATTTTAAATTTTTTAAATTACTAATTAAGCTGAAAAATTTTCATTTTAGGAAATGCAGTGTCAAAATGAGCTCTCGTAGTCACGATATCAGTTTAGATGAAATGGAAGTTCAGTTTGAGGGTGCAGGTCTATCAGATTATGAACTTGAGCATGAGGTTGAACCTGAGGAAAGTGACCATGTGGCTGATCTAGAAGCCCAAACTAGTTTTATCGCTAGTGGTCCGCCTTCTATAGATTGCCCCTCTCAGCTTTGGACAGAGTTTGCTAGGGGTCCTTATGATCCCAAGTCTCCTCTCAAACAATTTGCAACAAGAGTAACAGACTCAACGCCAACAAGTGGTGGCACAAGAAAATGGAAATGCAATCTTTGTGGTGCAGGATGGTCTGGGAGCATCACTAGAGTTAATGCACTCTTGCTCTTTTGGACAGAACATGGTGTGGGTGCATGTTATTTTTTTATGGAAGCTAAAAATGTCAAGTACAGAATTGAAAGAAACAAGCTTTGGGGTGTTCCTGAGGATAGTGCAATTGCAATACCTACTACTTTGTCTGCTAGGCAACAGGTTCAGTGAAATCTGTAGTTACAGAGGCAGCCAAATACTTCTACTTGCGTCATGCATCAAAGAGCGGGAACAATGTCAGGGTCAACCTCAGGACCTTCATCCACTCAGAGTTTAGCAGGGGAGTGAAGGACCAAGGGGAAACACAAGGCAGGAAGTGTTGTTATTTTTGGCCTTTACGGCAAAGTTTAACATATTGGACAATTAAATAAACAATAATAATAAATATATCGTTTATATTTATATTTAATTATGGCTAAATTGATTTAATAATAATAATAAATATAAGGGTTACATTTATCAATATTATATAAGGATCGATTTATGGTAATTAAATATAAATATAAGAACAAATATTTATTATACTTCGGAGGGACCAAGTCGTCATTATGGTGATTTCAACAATAAATAATAAAAGGTTATTATTTATACTTGGGAAAGGCAAGTCGGCCACCTTTGGGGTGGTGGAGTTTATCACTTGTACCCATATATATAAGTGAGCGATCCTTGGTGAAAGATCATCAAAAACATAACATGCATCTTTTCACCAAGGATCGATATTCTTCCTAGTGCAAATTTGGAGTAGAGATCGATTGTCTTCTAAAGAGCAAATGGGAGTAATGTATTAAGGCAGCAAATCAATCTGCCTGGAGTACGATCTCAGATTAAGGTGTGAGCAATTCAAATCTTGAAGGGCAAAGTTAAAGCCAAGTGTTGCGAACTCGGTTGAAGGGGCTGCGATATATATATCCTTACCTGCGATCTTAATTGTAAGGGCTGAGACTTATATACATTGCAATTATCGCAGAGACTTATAAGACTTATTGGATTCAGCGATATACATTCTGAGGTGCGAGTTGGTGGAGTAAATATTGCATAGTGAGAGCAAACGAAGTTACCAAGGATTAAGGAACTGATCCTACACAACATTCTGCTTTATCCAAGATTGCATTGACAAAAGCTAAATTATTCAGCATTGTGGCATCTAGGAAGATTGACGATTGAAGATCAGCGATTAGAGGATTTGCTTTGTGGATCGAGGATCTTCAGCAAATCATTGAGCAACAAGTGCAGATTTGAAGGCATAATCAGGGCTTCAAATCCAGGTAACATCTCTCCTTTCTAGTGATTAATTACTATATCTTGTGCTTAGTATCTGAAAGACTTCTATAGATTAAACATTCCTTATAATAATCTGAAAATATTAACATGGTATCAGAGCGAGGTTGAGTTAAACATTCATTTCAAATTTAGGCATTTTAGTCTAACTCTTTCAAAGCTAAGAATGGCAACCGGGGTTTGGCCTAATATTTGACTTTACATCTTACAAGGGTTTTGATTACTCTTAGATTCGTAATAATCTCGATTATCGAGGTAGGATTAATATTTGCATCAACTTAAAGGATTAAGATTTGAAATAGGATATGCAAATGGATTATTTGCGCTTTATACACCTACTTCTGATTGGTTGTGAAACCATCTCTTGATCTAAATTGGCTAAAGAGATTTGAAGAATTGATGTTTAGACTTTGAGGTTGTGTCAATCCAATTTAACATATTTGAAAGGACCAAATCACTCTAAATTATCCAATTGTCAAGGTACAAGTTATCTGGAAGCTTACACTGAGAGGGAGTCAAATCTTGTGGCAAACCTAAGCTTCAAAGGGAGAAGTTAGGAATTGTATAAACCTCTCACTATCCAGAAGGAGTGGATCACCGTGAGTAATCATAATGTGGTGTGGCTTAAAACATCCATGGCATAAGGAGTTTAATCATGGGCTCACTTAGTTTTGTATGTTAAACTCCTTCCCTTTTGCATTCTGGTTATATGAGTAGGATCATATCCTAGTAGCATGGCTGATTGACATAGCTGGTTAATTGTTAATTGACATGCTTTACATGAACATATTTTGTTATATATGTATGTGGGAACATACCCTATTGCTGATTATCTGTCATTAGCATAATTGGTTAGTTAACATATTTGTGTATGTATGAGAAGCATACTTTACATTATGTTGCAGCACTGACATATTATGTATGTACATACTTTACGCTGCTATATACAGCTGGTCACTAGCATAACTAATTAACTATTTTACATTGATGTATGGATGGCAACATACATAACTATCTATTCAGCATAGATATTGGCATATTTGGCATATTTTATGCGTGGAAACATACAATGTGATATTCTGACTGTGTATGCATGGGAGCATACCTCACATTGGTATATGTTATGTTTTACATTACCTTGCTTATGTTGTGTACATGTGTGAACACATTTCTTTTATAGTAAGAAACTATATGAGTGAATACATCTCTTGGTTTATGTTAGCATTGGAATATGTTAGCATTGATTTATATACCTTCTTTGGGATGTACTCATGGTTATTTGAGAACATATTTCTGTTATAGTGAAAATTATATTGCATACTGGTTCTATGTGAGAACTACATTTGGATATATGTAAGACATACATTGGTTATGCATATATGGACTCATTTTCTCATGTATTTTGTGGATAAGATTTAATTTTCGTTATTCTTATCCTCATGTGGATTCATGATTTTGCTTATGAGATTCATTTGGTTATGATTATTCATTTGGTTACACTTATGCTAATGGCTAAGTTGTAATTATGAACTAGACATATAGAGAATATCATGGATTTGATATTCTTCTCATGGATCAGGGATCCATTGTTGGGCATTTGGTGGACATCATGAATTTGATGTCTGGTGAATATCATGGACTTGATATTCGTTAAACCAATCCTTGTGATACCATGGACTTGATATCTCTTGCACCAGGGATCCACATTTGAGTAGATGGTGGACATTATGGACTCGATGTCGATTGACCATTACTCCAAGCATTTGGTGAATATCATGGACTTGATATTCGTTAGACCAATGCTCTTAACATCATGGACTTGATCTTCTTCTAATGTTATTGACTTGACATCACTTAAGTCGAGCAGACTCGTGGATCTAGGAAATCCACATCCGGTTGGTAAGCATCATATGACATGATGATATCTTGGTAATGATGATTTTAATATGGATATGAAATCTATGCTTTGGGAATGATGATAGACATGATGACTTATGTTCTCGTCATATTTGGTAGATAGGGATCTACCTTCATAGATGTAAAATCTATGGAAACATTGGATATGGAATCCATTATAGTTATGTTTTTTTTAAACACCTCAATCAGTGGATGATAGATGGGATGAAAGAAAAAGGATATGGTTGATCTTTTCCTCAAGACCAAGAGGGATTGTTGATATTTTTGGCCTTCACGGCAAATTTCAACATATTGGACAATTAAATAAACAATAATAATAAATATATTGTTTATATTTTATATTTAATTATGGCTAAATTGATTTAATAATAATAATAAATATAAGGGGTATATTTATCATTATTATATAAGGATCGATTTATGGTAATTAAATATAAATATAAGAACAAATATTTATTATACTTGGGAGGGACCAAGTCGTCATTATGGTGATTTCAATAATAAATAATAAAAGGTTATTATTTATACTTGGGGGACCTAAGTCAGCCACCGTTGGGGTGGTGAATTTTATCACTTATACCCATATATATAAGTGAGCAATCCTTGGTGAAAGATCATCAAAAACATAACATGCATCTTTCCACCAAGGATCGATATTCTTCCTAGTGCGAATCTGGAATAGAGATCGATTGTCTTCTACTGAGCGAACGGGAGTAATGTATTAAGGAAGCAAATCAATCTGCCTCGAGTACGATCTCAGATTAAGGTGTGAGCAATTCAAATCTTGAAGGACAAAGTTAAAGCCAAGTGTTGCTAACTTGGTGAGTTGCGAACTCGGTTGAAGGGGCTGTGATATATATATCCTTACCTGCGATCTTGATTTTAAGGGCTGACACTTATATACATTGCAATTATCGCTGCAACTTATAAGACTTATTGGATTCAGCGATATACATTATGAGGTGCGAGTTGGTGAAGTAAATATTGCTTAGTGAGAGCAATCGAAGTTACCAAGAATTAAGGAGCCAATCCTACACAACATTCTGCTTTATCCAAGATTGCATTGACACGAGCTAAATTATTCAGCTTTGTGGCATCTAGGAAGGTTGACAATTGAAGATCAGCGATTAGAGGATTTGCTTCATGGATCGGGGATCCTCAGCAAATCATTGAGCAACAAGTGCAGATTTGAAGGCATAAACAGGGCTTCAAATCCGGGTAACATCTTTCCTTTCTGGTGATTAAATACTATATCCTATGCTTAGTATTTGAAAGAAATTTATAGATTAAACATTCCTTATGATAATCTGAAAATATTAACAGGAAGTAACCCCATAGCTGATTTGTTCAATGTGCATTTGAAGGATCAGATAGATGATTCCATTGGTAGGTTCTTCTTTGCCAATGGCATACCATTGCATGGAGATCAATCTCCTTATTATAAGGAGATGATGTCAATGGTGGCAAAGGGAAGAGTCATCATTTCTACCACCAGGTGAGCACAAATTGAGGACCACGATCTTGGATAACCAATATACCAAGGTCAATGTTTTGATAGAGAAGATGAAGGCATGTTGGATAGAGTCTGGATGCAGCATAGTTATGGATGGGTGGACAAACATTAGCCATCAACCACTCATCAACATCATGGTTGCATGCACAGACGGCCCATACTTTCTGAGGGCAATTGATTGTTCAAGGCATCACAGAGATGCTGATTTTTAGTTTCAGGTCTTTAAGGAGGCTATTGAGGTGATTGGGCCACAAAATGTGGTCCAAGTAGTGACAGATGCAACAAATGTGTGTAAAGTTGCAAGGAAGCTTATTAAGTCGGTCTATAGACATATTTGGTGCACTCCATGTTGTGTGCATGCTATGAACAATGCACTCAAGGACATGGGGAAGATTGACTGGATTAGAGGAGTGATCAACGATGCAAGAGATGTGCAAATGTTTATCCGCAACCACCACACTTCACATGCACTCTTCGGGACCTTCGCGAAGAAAGAGTTCTTGAAACCATTTGAGGCCAGATATGCATCCTATTACATTCTCTTGGAGAGAATGCTTGAGTTGCAAAAGGCACTGCAGCTCATGATTATGAATAATGACTGCACCCGGTGGGCTAAGACCAAGACTGAGCAGGGGAAGAGGGTGAAGGATGTAGCTCATGATTATGACAAATGAGTGCAACCGATGGGCTGAGGCTAATTCAGAGCAGGGGAAGAGGGTGAAGGAGATAGTGAAAAGTGATCAATTTCGAAGTGATGCAAAATACATAGCCTCTATCATAGTTGCAACACTCGCCGAGTTTTCTAGCTCTGCGAGATTTTCCAAGGAAACCTCTCAGGAAAAACTCCCTGAGTTTTTCTGAAAAACTCACCCGTGTTTCGATTTGAGCGTTTAACAACAAAAAAATGTCATTTTCATTCTAATTTCTCATTTGCAGCAATTTGTTTGGTGAGTAAAGCTGTTTGTTGAGCTTCCAAGCCCTTGATAGGTGATTGCAAAGTATTGGAGGCGGATTTGACTGGATTTAAGGTGGATTTCAACCAGTTTTTCAAGAAAAATCACAATCCTAGGTAGGTTTGTTGAGTTTGTTTTAATCTTTTTTTTAAAACATTCTATTCTTTTTTTGTTGCTTCTAAATGAATACAAAATCATTCCTAAGTAGTTAGAAATGATTTTAAAACATTAGAAGAAGATTCAACACTAATTTTGACAAGTTTTGTTGAATCTATCACTATTTTTTTTTAAGAATATCTAGTTTGTTTTTAAACATAAAACCCTAGCAGTTTGTTTAGCTTTTTTTTAAACTTTGAATGATGTCTAAAATATTGAAAGTTTTAAACTAATTTAAATAGTTTCTAACTTTGTTTAATTGTTTAACTAAAATATTTATTTTGTGTTTTTAATTTCTGTGTAGTGCAGCAGTTAACCATTAAATCAACATGGCAAATTCACATGAAGTGTGGCCAGTAACACCATGCCCTTCTAGATATATAGGCACCCAACCTAAAAATGTTAGAGATAAGACATAGAGGTATGCCTATGAAGCACCAGATGAGAAAGGAAAGGTGATTTGCATAAGATGTGAGAGTAAATTCAGGAGGCATAAACCGCCTCAAATACCACCTTGCAGGCATTAGGAAGCATGATGCAAATCCATGTGACAAAAATACAGAAGAGATACTAAAATTTGTTAATTCCATACTTGTAGCTTGGGAAGAGAAAAAATCGCAAAGGGAGAGGGAAAGATTAGCTGTGAGGGCAGGCATAGCTGAAACTCAAGGTGCTCCTATTGACATTGAAGAAGAAGAAGCAACACTTGAGAGTATAGTAGGCTCTCTTCGTACCCCGCGCATCCGCAAACAGAGTACCTCCTCTTTTACTACTTTTGCTTCCTCTAGTGGGTGTTTGCTTCCTCACCACCATCAGCATCAGGGATAAGCAATTATTTTGTGCACAGGAACACGCCTGGAGCACAACCATCATTAGAGGCCACTGGATGGAACAAGGAGGCACATGAGAAAACATATATTGTTGTTGTTGTTTTTTGGTATTTCAACATCTCATTGCATGTGGTTGAGAGACAATATTGGCTAAATTCGAAGACAGCAATGATAGTTTCAGGAAAAGGGTACAAGGCCCCTTCTCGCAACGATTTGAGTGAGAGGTTAGTAAATAATCGGAATCCACTTGATTTCATTTTTAAATTTTAATTATTTTTTCTTGTTTATTAAACCAAAATTGTGTACTAAGACTTGATTTCACTTTGATTTTGTAGATTGCTCGTAAATGGTGTTGATGGGGCAAGAGCAGTGGTGGAGGACCAAAAAAAAGGGTGGAGTAAATTTGGGTGCACCATTCTTTCCGATGGGTGGACAGATGGAAAAAACTGAACCATTATTAATTTTTTGGTTGCTTGAAGGACAATGTGGTGTTTTGGAAATCGGTTGATGCCTCCAACAAGATAAAAAATGAACAAACATTGGCATTAATGTTGGAGAATTTTGTCATGGAGGTGGGAATAGAGAATGTCGTGAAAATCATCACAGATAATGCAACAGCATATGTGTCAGCAGGTAATTTTAGGTTGCATATGATTAAATATTAAATATTAATAAGTGATATTTAATTTAGTTTTGAGGTGAAATACGGAAACTAATTATTGATTATTTTTACTAATATGTCAAGTAAAATCCTCCAAGAGAGGCAACCCACTCTTTTTTTGGACACCTTGTGTAGCAAATGTCCTTGACCTTCTTTTGCAGTTAATAGGAAAACTTGATTGGGTGACTCGAATTGTGGAAGATGCAAGGTGGATCACAAAGTATATCTACAATCACCCTTGGGTTCTGAGTTTGATGAGAGAGCACATTAATGGTAGAGATTTGGTCAGACCCGCTGTCACAAAGTTTACAAGAATTTTGTTGACTATGCAAAACATTCTTGGTACATTGGCTTCTTTGAAACAAATGTTTGTGAGTCAACGATGGCTTGACTTAAATTATTCAAAGAAGGCTGAAGGAGAGGTTGTCGGGTGCATAGTCTTTGACCACAATTTTTTGCAAAAGGCTTCTGAGACTTTGAAGGTAACTTCAAAACTTGAATTTTTAATTATTCTTGATTGAAGTCTCTCATTATTAATTTGTAACTTACTAAGTTAGTAACTTCATTAATTTATCTTTTTGTAAACTAATTTGTATTTTTCAAATTTCAATTGTAGGTGTCTGAGCCCCTGGTTAGAGTTGTGTGCTTGGTTGATGGGGATCAAACACCAATGGGGTATCTTTATGACGCCATGGATATAGCAAAAAAACTATAAAAAATTACTACAAGGGGGATAGACTCAAATATAATCCCATTTGGGAAATTATTGATAAGAGGTGGAACAATCAGCTCCACCAACCCATTCATGCAGCAGGGTACTTCCTCAACCCTTGTTTCAGGTACGATGATTCTTAATTCAGATTTTACAAAGACTTGATTTCACTTTGTTTTTGTAGGTTGTGTACTAAGACTTGATTTCACTTTGTACTGCCAAAGAAAGCAAGAGGCATTCAAAGCCCAAGTAAAACATTTGCAATTTTGTCATTTGATAAATTATGTTTTCACTTTTCTCTTTGCTTTCTAACTTCTCAATATTTTATTTTGTAGATGATTGGTGGCAAAGTTGGGGTGGTAATATCCCACATCTAAAGAAATTTGCTCTCAGAATCTTATGCCAACCTTGTAGCTCATCCCATTGTGAGCGCAATTGGAGCTTATTTGAGTCCATCCACACAAAGAAAAGAAGCAAGTTATCCCAAAAATGCCTCAATGACCTTGTCTATGTGCAATATAATCTTAGGTTGCGCATAAGAAAGGCACAAGAAACACCAGTTGGTCCAATTGATTTGGACGATATAGATCATTACAGTGATTGGACACCACAAGAGCAGCCTCCATTGTTTACAAAGGATGATATCACAGATTTGGAGAGGTAGGCTATGGAGGAGGGGGGTTGATTTGGTTTCACATTGGATGACATTGAGGAGTCAGATGAGGGCCGAGTTTTTCCCGATTTTTTTCAGGCCTTGGAGAGTTTTTGTCTAGTCCGAATTTTGCAACTATGGTCTCTATCATTACTCAATTTTTCCAGGTGATCAAATATGGTGATGGGGGTGCACCTACCCTTCAAGAGGTGTATGAGTGCATCAACTCTATACTTGACCAGATGAGGGCTATTGTGCAAGAGAAGGACCCCACTTTAGCTTTCTACAATGAGCACATTCAGCATAGATGGGAAAAGTTGAACACTCATTTGCACATGGCTGCTTATATAGTGATTCCTAAGTGGTACATGGCTAGGCCTGGTAGAGTTACACCACTTCAAGATGATGAGCTGAAGGTGGGGTTCTTCAGGTGCATTAGTAAGATGTATGATAATGAAACTGTTGGCGAGACTCCCACTAGGTGGACGAAATTTGCTACTCTTACAGATTATTCGGATGCAAAAAAGATGGATATCAGAACTATGGCATAGGAGCATCCGATTTTGTGGTGGAAATTTTATGGATTACAGAGGTCAAAGATTACCACACTAGCCATTCGTTTGCTATCTTAGGTTTCTAGTTCTTCAGCTGCAGAGAGGAATTGGTCTACTTATAGCTTCATCCACTCTCTTAAGAAGAACAGACTTTCCTCTAGGAGAGAAGAGAAGCTAGTGGTTGTACATAGTGCCTTGCATAACATGGACCATAGGATACACATGTACAAGGAGAGCCCAGCAGCACGATGGGATGTAAGGCCAAAAGAGCCATCAGAGATTGATGAGGATGAGACTGCAACAGCTAGAGATGTAGGGTTGGTTGGTTTTCCTTTGGCGGATCTTGACTATGAGTCCAGTAGTTCTAATGATGAGTTTGCCTTGGGGGATGATTAGAGGCCTCCCTTCACTACATTTTGACATGATTTTGCACTTATTTTAATATCATGCTACTCATTGTAATCATCTTTAGACTTTATGATATTTTTTATATAATACAAATTAGAATCTTCTATTTGCCAATAATTTGAATTTTTAATAGAAATTGGTAATTTGATATTCAATGCTAAAAATGAAAACTTCAATGTTCAAGTATATTGTATTTTGTATTGGGTATGTTGCAATTTTGCTATGTTCAAGTATTTGGTATTACAATTTATTAGTTCTTATACTGTTAAACATATTTTCATAACTAGAATTTCAAGTATTATATGTATAGTATATTACAGCATGCCCTTGCCCCCATCCCCAAATTAAAGCCCTATTCCCCCCGTCCCAAAAACTTGTCCCGACGTCCAGAGTCCCCCCATTATCTGTGTTAAATGGAACTTATCTCTTGAACTAAAGAAACTGTAACTAGGCAAGGTATTTTTCACTTAAGAAAGAAAAGGTATTATTTAAAAATCAAAGGAAGAATAGAAATTCGTTTATAGGATATAGACTGAAATACGGAGCAACTGTAGGTCACAGTGTATTCACTTTTCAAATAAAATGTGATAGTGGATCAGCTGGTATCACATTATTAGGGTGTTTCGATTACTTTATAAATCATGTATTACTGAGCTATATACATAGAAGTATCAGCATTAAGGATAAATCAAGCAGATTCATGTTTAAAAGAAACAAAATGATTTCAAATAACTATCCAAGGTGGCCTGAATTGGAAACCCACAATATTTCTGATAGATAGAGATCAAAATTGAGGTACTTATAAAAACAAACAGCGCAGAGAAATCTATTCCATAACCATGCAGTACGAAAGAAGAACTCTACATGTCATGGAGCACCGACCTGGCTTAAACTATGTGCACATTGTAAACATGCTATAGAGGAATCACAGTAGGAATCACAGTATACTCTAAGCTTTTTGGAACTGAAATCAGACAATAAGCACAGGAACTCATTTCAATAATAATGACTCTAAATGGAAAGATTTTGTTGATTTACATACCATCCTTTAGCCTCTTAATCCTTTAGTTTCTCAAGTCCCTAAGGTTTATGAGACAAGAAGTAGAGTTGTGGCTTTAAGTCAACTCTCACTAAACCAACATTAATCAAGCTAAGTGACAAAGGTCTAGTTCATTTGACCAATGTACTATTATGATGCCATTTGTTTACTAGTATATTTTGATTGATATTAGTCAAAATATGCCAAAATCAGCAAAGCATATTTCTTCATATTCAGGACCTCTAGTTAGTTATGAAACATATTGTTAAGTTTTATAAAACTAGAATAGAAATAGAACAAATAGCAGATAAAGAAAAGCACACGAACAACAGAGATACCCTGGGAAAACCCTCCTACTAGACGGGAAAACCCAGCCACACAAAGAACAATCTTTTATTGTATAACAATGATAGTCTAGATACAATAGTCACTAACAACTCAGATTGCACATATTGGAGGAATGATACACAATGTCCTCTTTTCAAAACTATTAACTGATGAACAACAAATATCCTATTTCGCTTAATACATAGCAGTCATTTTTTACAATAATCAACTCCTTGTCAAACATCTAGAATAAAATGACCACGATTTTTTTTGAGTTTCACAAATAACTCTTTTTGTCTTCCTTTTTAAAAACCACGCCCAACTAGAATCTTATACAAGACTCATCATATTCGTAATTCAAGAACAAGGGACTCTTAGACTTCTAACTGTCGTGGCACAAGAACTATCAATAGTTACAAATAAGATGACGTTTCAGATACTAGAATCGAAGATTCTTCATAGTTTTTCGTAGACGTTACAAAAAGTTGTGACTCTCCAATTTGTTGAACCATTTATATACAAGTAGAAGATTCTTCGCATTCTTAAGTCACTTGACCTCAATAAAAGAACTCGCGACAACAGGGAATATGAATAACATTTACATAGAAAAGCAAAGAACCAGAATGTTGATGCAACCATCGCAGGTAGTAACGATTTCTCCTGCAGCTATAAAACATTAACACTCCCTCTTAGCAAAGGAGAAATCATTTGCAAATATCATGACATGGAGTCTCTCATCATGGCAAACACAATGGCTACACCCATATGTGTTAATAATAAAAGTTTATCACGAATTCTCTCAATGTGATAGCATCATGGATTCACTCAACATGATGTTCACCAAGGCTACTCCCATGTCTGAAATAAACACAAGCTCACATCGCGGAGTCACTCAACGTGATGTTGTCATGGAGTCTCTCACATAACTTCCACCATGGCTAATCCCAGACGGTGGAACAAGGCCTTTCACCTCAAACTTCTTTCGCAAAGAAGAATGCATTAACAAGTGATTGCACCTTGAACTCCTCCCTCACGGAGAAGAGCTCATTAACAAGGGATTGCACCTTGAAATTCTCCCTCAAGGATAAGAATTCATTAACAAGGGATTGCACCTCGAACTTCTCCCTCACGCAGAAGAACTCGTTAACAGATCTTCATGATGATGTGTCTCTCTCTGAGATAGATATCAACCTTCTGACCTCCTTGTCCAAGTCAGACTCCCTTTGAATCTGATATCAACCTTCTGACCTCCTCGTCCAAAATTGGCTATGATGAATAATCAAACTCCCTCTGAATGGAGAATCCCTCTCAGTAGGGGCAGCATTCTCACTGCTATGATTATTATTAAAAAATAGAGTTGATTCCAATGTTGACCAAATAATGAGCTTTTGAGGCCACAATGCTTCTCAAGCTTGTTGATCTTCTACAAACAACATGGCATTCTCCCTCTTTTGCTCAAGCTCCCTCTAAATCTCATCTCTTCCTCTTCAAAGAAACTAATCACAATGTCCCCATGTTCATTTCTAAAGAGAGCCTGCATGACTTTGCATGTAATCTATCATCATCCCATTGCTTCTCGATCTGTCCTAGAAGCATTTTTAGAGAGATTAGTAGAAGTTCATAGAATCAAAATATCTTGACTAGAAATATACAGATCAATGCTAAAAGCATACATGATACACTATTCCAAGTGTTATAACATGAATTAAAATTAACTACATAAAGTTCATGATCAATATTCAAAAATATGAAAAACTTATCTCTTGATTGTCTAATCTTCCTCACAATCCACCAATCTTTTGCCATCACATAGTTATAATGCAAGCAGAGAATCCAAATTCGAACACCAGCACAGCTGCTATCCTCACAGACATGAATGTCAAACATGTAAGCATAGACAAGCATGACCGCATCCTCCCCGTTGATGAAAAATGGAAGCTTTAGACAATATTGCATGAGAAGCCAGAATAGTTGAGATTGTAACACCCGCAGCAAAACACCGAACAGCATATTCGACACCCATTAGTCATCGCAATTCTTCTAGAATCCAATTATCCTATTCTAGTTCAGGATCTTTACGTAGACCCGCTCTGATACCATGTTAAGTTTTATTGAACCATAATAGAAATAGAACAAATAGCAAATAAAGAAAACCACATGAACAACAAGATACCCTGGGAAAACCCTCCTACGGAAAAACCCAACCACGCAAAGAACAATCTTTTATTGTATAATAACAATAGTCCAGATACAATAGTCACTAACTGCTCAAAATGCACATACTAGAGGAATGATACACAGTGTCCTCTTTTCAAAACTATTAATTGATGAACAACAGATATCCTATTTAACTTAATACATAGCAGTCATTTTTAATAATAATGAACTCCTTGTCGGACATCCAGAATAAAATAACCACTATTTTTTTTGGTTTCACAAATAACTTTGTCTTCCTTTTTAAAAACTGTGCCCAGCTAGAATCCAATACAAGACTCATCGTATTCGTGATTCGCGAACAAGGGACTCTTAGACTTCTGACTATCGTGGCACAAGAACTATCAGCAGTTACAAATAAGATGACGTTTCAGATACTGGAATCAAAGACTCTTCATAGTCTTCTAGACGTTACCAAGAGTTGTTACTCTTCAATTTGTTGAACCGTTCATACACAAGTAGAAGACTCTTCGCAGTCTTAAGTCACTTGACCTCAATGAAAGAAGAACTGACAACAGCAGGGAATATGAATAACATTTACATAGCAAAGCAAAGAACCAGAACGCTAATGCAACCATCGCAGGTAGTAACGATTTCTCCTGCAGCTATAAAACATTAACACCTATAACATCTATGATCTCTAATCTATGATGGATAGACCATATAAAAGTCAGCAAAATGCAAATTTATATTAAGGACACGAAGACCGGAATTCCTAAGCAATGTTCAACAGAGAATATGTACAGAAATGAGAGTCAGCGACCACTACAAATTCAAGACAAGGACTCACCCTAGAGAAACCCACACATGTGAGAAAACTCCAATAGAATGTGAGCTACCAATCACTTAAAATCATAACTCCAATGACAATACAGATATTAATCCTCTCGGGCCTTCTATTAGCCTGAACCTAACTCAATTCAGCCACTAAGATCGATAACAACACTCCCTAACATCTCACAATTTGTATCTTTTCCTAAGCAGAGTCTATCTCAGAACTACATTTTTTTTTAATTCATTTGACATTCCCAATAACATGCCCTCTAAATCTCCTATTCAAGTTTACCATAATTGTTTTACAATGTGAGATAGAAGATCAACAGTCAAAAGAAGCTGAAAACTTTGGAAATTGGAACACTAAAAGCCAAATAGTATGGTGTTGAAACTGCCACTTGTCGTAACAGGGCATTTACAAAATTGCCATATTTATGATAAAAACATCTTTTTTTATTGCAAAACCAAAAAAAATTCTAATAAAATGACCATTTATCTAGTTGAAATGTTGGAAACTAGCAGTTTTTCTTGGACATCAAAAACACTCCTTTTCCTCAGTTTTCTCTTTTGCCAAAGCTTGTAGGATGTCCCATACCATCCAAAACACTCTCTAGCATCCAAGTATCTATCTCTATTTTGAAACCTTTACTTTGTTTCTGTCAATAAGACATCAAATTAGTCATCTATCTCTATTTTGAAACCTTTACTTTGTTTCTGTCAATAAGACATCAAATTAGTCCTCTTATGAATCAATGTGTTAAAGTTCTTAAAAAGATGACCTGATCATATAATTATCACAAACTTCATATAACACAATGATCCATACACATTACATATTGATGCAAAAATATATGACTCTTCATTAAATTTACAACAAATATAATTTCTAAGTTACAATTGCGTTTGTATGTTGCATCAACATACATCTATACACACAATGTGAGGGAACTAGATACATGTTTTATAATCTGACCTCTTTATTCTTACAATTACCATTATCTTATTCTAGTAACATACTACCTCCATGCATACTTCCTTCAAAGATTGTCACCTTTCTCAGTCTATGCTTTTCTTATGTCCAATACTCAAGGCTCAATTCTAGAGTGATGTAATCCTCCTAATTCAGAGGCCTTACTTTGTCATCATATATATTTCCACACCACTGTTAAGAATCTAAAATTTCCTTTGGTATTACATAAAAAACATATCTAAAAAATCTAAACCTTGTTGAGTATGTTGTCATTGATGTCAAAAGGTTGATAATCAAATTCATATAAATATCAGAGGATTACTTTAAGTAGTTAAAAATTGGTTTAAACTTCCTGGTTGTCTGCTTGAGCTGCTCGAGCCAGTTTATCGTCTGGTTGAGCTACATAGTTGTTTGCTTAAGCTAATTGAGCTGCTTGTTAGTTGCATGCTTGTCCACTTCCTTTCTTAGTCAGATTATTTGCCATGTCACCATAAAAATATTCCAAAAGGTTGACTTTTGATTTAATTTGCATCGCACATTTTTTTGTTAATACTTGGCATGTCTTTTGGGAAACAAATTTATTATATCCTCCATATCGGCGACAAAAGTGGCAAAAGTAACATTTTGAATCAATAAATGGAAGTGTGTGTTTCATCGGAGATATATATAGCTTGGTGTTTTTTTATTTCAGACAAGTTTATTTCCTCCTAATAGTGGTACAACTGCTTCAGCAGAATGTAACGCCTTTTGTTACTATTATGCTGAGCTGCAATTTTGATCGGAGATCAAGGAGTTGAAGATTTAAGTGAAAACGTGGGTTCCTGCATCTAAGATATTGGGCTGCAGATGTATTTATTTATGTTTTGGTATCATTTTTTTTTTGGACACTGAACTGAGCGGTATGTTTTAAAAAAAGTGTAGAATGAAATTATTATTTATGTTTTTGGAGAGAACATGGTTATTAGTTGACATGATAAACAGCTACAGTGGCGTTTGAATAAAAGGAAAAGGAAGACAGATTTTTTAGAGAGATGTATCACATGCATGCAGACTGGGATGTGCATTCCAGATTAGTGTGTTGTGTGTTTGAATAAAGTCATGTGTTTCCTAAGACATGCTTTTAACTATGGTGATGGATGTGTTAGCACTGTTTTTTCAAATGTTTGTTATAAAGGCTAAGGTTTGTTTTACCTGCGCTTTGGTGTGAAAGCTTTTAATTTTTTAATATTGTAGTGGTTGAGGCCTTCACTTTAAAAGTATAATGGTGAAAGTCTTGTCTTTTTAAGTCATGTCGCAAGGTTGCAAGTGATCTTTAGTTAGGTTGTTTCACGTCGCGAGCTTGCGAGTATTCGAATGTCTAAGCTTTGTCGCTAGCTAGCAGGTTTTGTTTTGTAAAGTTGTTTTAACTTGCAAGTTAGCGATTGAAGTAAAATGTTATGCTATTGTAGGGTCACAAGAGGTCGATAGTTAAGTCTTTTTAACCTACGAGTATGCGACGCGGTTAATTTGGCGGTTTAGTTGGTTCAATCGCTCACTCGTTAGTTTACTTGATGTCTAACATTTGAAGTTGCGAGAAGGCGACGGTTTTAAACTTAGTCAGTTTTATGGTTATCGCTTGCTCCCAAGTGTTAAGTCAAGTTAAATGTTAAGGTTGCAAGCTCATGATAAAGGTGAGAAGGTTTAGTGGTCGCATGCTCGCAAGGGTTTAAGTTAAGTTAAGTTTTAAGTTGCGAGCTCGCGATAAAGTAATCCGTTTTGATTAAGATCAATGGTGATCACTAACTCGTAGATGGAGAAGGAATATTCCATATGCTCTGGCAAGGCTGTGACTAAAGGACTTGATGAAGATCAACGATTATCGCTTACACACAAGGTGTTGTAAGATTTGAAGAAAGGAGTGGCGAGCTTGCGATTGAAGAGGATTTGATAGCATTGTTGCTAGCTCGTGAAGGAAATGAAAAACTCTTGGGCTATGATGCGAGCTTGTGATTAGTTGCCATGTGTTCAGTGGAACTTTTTCGACATGCTGGATGTAAAAGGGAAGAAAGGGGGTGCTAAGCAATCAGGTAATGACATGTGGACATTTTCGTGGGTGTTGTAAAATTTGAATGACAGTCAGATAGAAGAGGCATGCACTTCATTTTTGCACCAACACTCAAAGTTAAGAAATAAAAGCCAACAAGTTTCAGTTGTTGAAGACCATTCATGCATGAGTGAGAAGTAATGGTGAATTGACAACGCTTGGATTGTGATAAATTGCATAATTGAGCTTAGATTTGGTGGAATTGATTGCTGTTTCCAAGAGATTTTGAGCATTGTAACAGAGATTGTGTTTTGAGCTGGTTTTGTAGCTATCTATCAACTTGGCAAAGGTATCTGTCTACAAGTTTCAAGATGAGCAAGGCGACGTCAAGTGGAGGCTTGAAAGCTTCTGGTAAAAAGGAGGTAGTGATAAAGAAGTACATGAATGAATTTGCAGATTTGTTACCACGAACTTCTAGTGCTATGAGTACCAATATAATGGAATGGACAGATTCATGGTGCCAGTGCAGAAACCGAATCACACTTAATCATTCTCGTAATTCTCTTTTCCATTACTTCAGGAATAATATGGTTAAGCCAGTTCCAATGAGCAATCCATGGAGTTTGAACATGGCAAAGTCGATTGTACCTGATGTCTTTGTTGATGTAGATTTAATTAAGGAATTAGCAAAGCAATATTATCCTGTATATCTAGGGAGATTAGGAGGAAAAACAAAACTACCTTAATTTCCATTCACAGACCTAGTTTTGTGGAAGCTTTTAAGATTTTTGGTGCTATATGTACAGAGATAGACTTGGAACAGAAAGCAAATGATTATGAAAGGCATGACAAGGTGATTAAACGACATGAAATGCCCAGATATATGCCTAGGGTAGATGGGAAGTTGGTCAAGATCACTGATAATTTAAAAACACCATTTAACATTTTGTTTCTCCACTATTATATGCAATGTACAATCTATGGGTTATGTAGGGTTTTGGGATTTGATGGAGATACAACGGTGACAACTGATTCAATCAATCACTACACTATTCAATCAAGCACTATTCAATCTTAATTTTTTTTTTATTTTGTTCTTTAATGAGAAGTTCATGGATAAGGAGTTAGAGTTGTTCAAAGAAGAATTTGGAGTTGAAAAGCCATTGCAGAGATGGACTTAGGTGTGGGATAGTAAGTCTCCTCAATCCTCTTTCATTTGTTTTGAAAATTGGATTGTTGACCCAATCATGGATATGTTAGGGGTTGAGCGGGAAAGATTGTCCATTGACGTGAGGAAAATTTTAAGACCCTGGCAGTTTGTTCCAAGTTGGCCTATTACCCATAATTGGGGGGATTTCTTCTTTGATAACTTTAATATAATCAGAGTCTATGGGTGTTCTCTGCCCCCACATGTCTTACCAAAATTTGTCCCTGTTAGGATTGCTTTCATGGAGTTCATTTAGCAGATAAGCCTAGTTGATAAGGAGTATTTAGAGGGGCATAAGAAAGACACATTTGCCGCTAGGCTTTGGGTAGTGTCTGATTTTTCTATTTGTAAGAAGGCCTTTGATGAAGTGAATAGCTTTTTAAAGCAGTATAGGTTGGTTAATACTGTTTCAAGATTATGTGATTCAGAGGGTTTTCTCAAAACTGCATTGAAAACTAGGACTCCCTGGGCTACAATAAGGGATTATGGGCCTTTGGATGATGAAGATGTGGTTAGAAATTTGCTACAGAGGGGTGTGGTCCAAGAAAGGAGAAGAAAGTGGAAGGATCTAATGAGAACAGAAGTTGAAAGGAAAGAATCAGATCCTACCTTTTCTGGAGTTTGTCTTGATACCCCATACTTTCAGAGGATTGAGAAAATGCTTGGTTTATATGAGACCTTAATGGCACAAGTACCACAGTTCCACAGTGAAGGTGCCCAACAGCAAGAATCTCAAGGTACACAAGTCTTGCATGGTAAAAGGTCTTTGGGAGAAATGGAAGATGTAGTAAGTGGTGATGAGGCAGTGTCCTCTAAACGTCCACTTGCAAAGAAACAAAAAATCGAAGAAACAACAGCAATGGTGAAAAGAGATCCACCAAGAGTTGTGATCACAGAACAGGGCACCTATTTTCGACAAATCAAAGCACAACTGAGAGAAATAAAACACGATGAAGACCAAGGAGAAAATGATATGGCCATTGCAACAGGACTTGATGAGAAAGTCATGATGTCAAATGAATTCATGAGAGATGATGACTTTGCTAAGTCCAGGGAATTCAAAAGTTTCTTGATTAAACTAAAATAGTGATTTAAGACAGAACCTGATTTTAGAAGAGGGTGGTGAACAAAGGAATAAGGAAATTGTCAAAACACTGCAGGAATATGATTCTGACAGTTAGTTGATCACTGTTGAGCAGGCAAGAGAACTGGTAAAGAATAGTGGCATGTTATTGATGCCTGATTGGAATATACAGTCTACTTTCATTATTGATCAGATTAGGAAACAATAACACACAATGTTTAAATCTGAATTTGAAATTGATGATGTACTGAGAGGATCAAGTTTTGATCCTAAATAAAAAACATTAGCTATTTGGCCTTTGGCTCCTCCTACACAAAAGCCACATTTGTTGAATATTAGAGAAGGATAGCAAACATGATAATTTGGAATCTACAAAACACTAGTGATACAGAAATTACTACCTTGATGACTCAAGTTTCATTCATGAATTTGACAAAGATAGAGGATCTGTCTGAAAGGTATGAATAAACTTTTAATCTAATGATTGCTTTGGCTAAGAAGTATGAGGAAGTGATAATAAAGAACAATAGTTTGGAAGAACAATTGGAAGAGTTAAAACAGAAACATGCAAATGAGCCCCCTCAAGTGTTGACAACAGATAAGGTGGGTGCATCTACAGAAACTCAGGTTGATGCAACACTTATGGAGGGAAAAGCAAGGCAATCTGGAGAAGAACAAAATGCTAAGGTTGTTTTTGTTGTTCTTGAATTCCTAAAGCATAGAGTGGATGTCTTAAAAGAGAAAGCATCAGTAGTGCATGAATTGCACAGTTCATTAAGAGATGCAAGCAAAGTAGCCTCCAATGCTGTGACATTCCTTGGATCTATATTCAATCTTTGGCCAGGCAGGAGCAAATTAATAGATTGGATACTGCTATGATGTACAGTGATGACTTCCCACCAAAAATCACTGAAACTAATAAAATGGTAGAGGAAATTAATGCTTCTTGTGCATTTTTTAATGGGAAGGATGTTTTAATTAAAAACAAGTTGCAGTGTTTGGAAAAGGATACAATGCATTGATTCCCTCAATTTATGATGACAACAACGAATTGAAAACATTATGTTTGGGGGGGAGAATTTGATTCTATCTAGAAGAATGATGATGTAAATGAACACCTGGACAAACATATTGATACTGGTTACTTCAATGATTTGATGGATGTTGTGTTTAAGGTTGAGGTTGATTTGGTTAAATTTATTGCCAAAACAATTGTAGATGCCAGGTGGACAAATGTTGTTACAAAGCTGGAATAGGAAAAGGCATTCAACTGGGCAACTGACAAAGAGGTTAACAGATGGGAGGCTATGTTAAAGAAGTGAGCTTATTGTTGCTGCAACAACCTGTCTTGCTCGTGGTTGTTTCATCGTTGCAGATTTTATCTTTTTTGTTTTCTTGTTGAAGGTTGTTGTTAGAAATCAGATACCTCAAAGTATTCTGATGCTTGTTGCATCCTTATCATATAAAAGGATTCCAAGACTACTTTGAAGGGGGGTCGCCATTTTTTAATCAAAAAAGATTGAAAAACTTTTATATTAGACCAATAATTTGAATAGGTGTTTTGAAGCTTATTTTAAATGTACTGAATATTTTGATATCAATACAAATACAAGTTCACAGGCAGTTTTGAAGTTCCAATATGAATGTCTTTGTTCTGAATTTCAGCATTTGTTTAAATTGAATGGTTAAAGACATTTTAATTTATCTATCTGTAAGGAAGATTGTGAGATTGTTTTAGGGTTTCTTTCAAGGAAAGAAATAATTTCCTTCGAATAATTTCAACGAGATCTGAAGTTCTTTACAAATTTCATGATAACATCTATAGTATAAATGTGGAGTGATATGCAAGGCATATTCATTTTCTGCAGAAATTTGCAAGTGTACTTAATTTAGTATTACTGTTAAGGGTGCGTGTATTTAAGGTGACTCTATACCTAGGATAAGGCACTAGTCTTTTATGTAAATGGAATGTGTGGCTATTATCATTCACATATACTTTGTTAATCTGGTATGTTTTGTTTTATTAAACTAGTCAATTACAGAACAAGTGTTTTGTAAAATCCACTGTAAATCTGCTTGGTTATTACTCTGTGTGAGCCAATAACGCAGAAAATAGGTAAACCCGCCTGAGTCTGTGGAACTCAAAGTAAAGAAGGTAGAAATACCTTGTTACTGTTGTTATTTTTCTTCTTGGGTCAGTGTTTGGGCAAAAAGTAGATCATACTTGTTTTACAAGTGTTATGAATCAGCAAGAAAAGGAACCAATACGATGTAAAAAGATTGGGGAAGCAGCGATATCTATTATTTACTGAGCCGTTCTGGTTTGTGAAAGACATACACTACTGTTGGGCTTTTTTTATAGATGTGCATTTTTATTAGAATCTGTGCGATATCTTTCAGTTGTAGGTGCCGTTTCAAAAAGGGTAATGTAACTATATAGAGAGCTTTGAAGGATACTTTATGCAGTAAGGTGCTTGTATTGGGAGATAGAATTGTGCGAAACAAATATTAATTCTGCATTGGAGGTGCAGATATTCAGTGTATAATTGAAAAGTGCATTGGAATCAAAGAAGTATGTAATGAGGCATATTTTGCACAGTCCGGGTCTGCATTTTTACTAAAAGATTGAATAACCAGAAATTGCGACTATTTTTGTTTTCCTCTGGGAATAAGCTACTATTATTCTTGAAAGTTTGTGGGGTTCTTTCTGAAGCAGATAGTTTTAACAAAAGGATGCTGATTCGATTAAAAATAGAGCATGATAGTATTTATGACCGTGAGATGTGCGGTTGAAGAAAAGATTGATACCTGTACTGCTGCAAAATAAAGAGATGTGATGTAATTTTTGAAATGAGATTTAAGAGCTGAGTGCATGGTGAAAGGAGTTGTTACAGTTCCAGCGATTTTGGGTTGGTGCTCAAACTGAGGTTGGTGCCTCAGCTGACTGCAGTTGGTGCTTCAAAGAGAGTTGGTGCTCTCTATGGGTTGGTGCTCACATTTGTAATTTGGGTTGGTGCCCATTTTTGTTAATGAAAGTTTTGTATGCTGTGGTTTTTTACCCAAAAGGGTTTTCCACAAGAAATCCGGTGTTAATGTCTTGATGCTTGCTCTCTTTAAGTTTTTATGTGGTTTCATGTTTTTAAAAGTTTAAAAAATTGAAACACTGATTCACTCCCCCTCCCCCCTCTTAGTATTTCCTATGTGCTCTTCAAACCTGTCTTCCATGGTGTTTCCATGACAACAATAGGAACAGCTGGATGTCTTTCGGGATAAGCAATCTGAAAGACCATTTTTTTAGAATGTTAAGGGAAATAAGACTGAAATCATATGAAACATATAGCACACTTGTTAGAATCTTATTAAGACACTTTTGTTTACATTTTTTAAACCTCAAGAAAAGTCAATCCCCACTTCAAATTCCTACTCCCTGCAGTCTCAGCCGTCTCAATTTTTTATCCTACATTTGGCTAACTTGAGGTTTTCAAGCACAAAGTAGGGTCATAACTACAAAGAGCATTATTATGTAAATGAGAGCAGCCCAATAAATGAACGGCATGTTGTATAATACTAATTCTCTACCAAATATATTCTTTGTTGGCCTAAGCTTGCTGATGTGCTTTATAGTGTCCCAAAAAAATTGTAGGCATTTGTTTCTTATTTTCATCTATCCACGTTTTTGAAGGTGATATCTTGCACATAGCAGTCAAGGTGATACTAAACAGTTCAAAATTCTAAATATTTCTTTCCAGAATTTAATCACTTAGGAATCTGTTTTGTAACAATACTTTCCGAACAAAGAACTTTCCTGTAACCTGATCTCTTGCACGAACAACTTTGAAAGTTGACATCGAGCCCTATCAATGATGGCTGCTGTGAAGCAAACTATTATGGGCTTTTTTATTTGTACAGGAAAATATAATTTAATTATTTTTAATTTCACAATAAACACAATATATATTGGTGACGAACAACGTTGTGATAACTGATTGCATGCAAATTCATAACAGTAAACTGAACGAGTTCAGTTTTGCAGCAGCCAATTAGTTATTTTAAATTCAAGAAAATTCAGTTAATATTGCTGTTTCAAATATAAATATACATGATATTGTATACAACAGTCATAAAAGCCCCTTTTGCAATAACGTTTTTTTTTGTTTTCCTAATTAAAGAAAGGCAGAAGTTGTTACAAGTGTGGTTGCCGTTGCACCAAAAGATCGACCTATCAATGTCCAATACAACCACTAGACATATAGAATCCACACGAGACGGTTAGTCCCTTGTCACGAATCCCGAGGGGAGCGCTGACCATTTGCCAACAATCTCCCCCTCAGCGTTACCCGAGGGGACTCAAACCTGGGACCAAGCTCTGATACCACTTGTTACAAGTGTGGTTGTTATTGGCACCAAAAGATTGACCTGTCAATGCCCGATACAACCATTAGACTTATAGAATCCACAGGAGGCGGTTAGTCCCTTGTCACGAATTCCAAGGGGAGCGCTGACCATTTGCCAACAGAAGTCTGTGTGCAATGTCCCCTTTTTGAAATGGGATTTAGTAATAAATAATGATAATAAATTAAAATATTAAAAAAAATATGATACAATTGAAATTTAATTAAGTTTGATGAATTATAAAAAGGCATTAAATGAAGAGTTTAACTCCCTTAAACATCAGATATAAAAGAGATCATTTCATTTGAGAAGGACATCCATCATTCATCAATTGGGAATGAAGGATATCAATTTGGAAATAAATGATTATTCTCAAAAGGCAGCTATGAAGGGTGTTGACTTCAAGAAAATGATATATAGGGTATATCATTTTATAGAGAGAATCATTCAAAAAATCACCAATTCATAAAGGAAGCGAGGAATCAATTAATTGGGAAAAGAACATTATGTGACTTTGCAAGTAAATGAAATTATATTTTCCAGAGTAGTGGTGAGAAAGGGTCCAACTCTTCCATAAAGAAGATATATATGATCAATACATCATCACTCATCAATCTATCAATCAATCATCCAAACATCAACTACTCAAGCATCAAATCATTCAAACATCAAACATCCAAGAAACTCAATCAACTCACAAGACAAATTCAGAACAGCAGGACAGAAATCAATTAACAATCAATCAAGCATCAATCTATAACAAATTAAAACAATTCAATTCATCAAATCAATGCACAAATACATTGAGTAATAAATAGAAATCAGATAATCAGAAAAATAATTGGTGAGAGCCATTTGAGAATATATCTATTAATTTATCAAGAGGTATTTAATAAGAAATACTGTAGCAAAGTCCTTGAGAAATCAAGTCTTGGATTTGTGAAGTGTTTTGCAAATAGGAAGAACTGCCAGCCTTCCAAGTTCATGACGGATGGAAGGACAACCCGCCTTCATTCTCTTAATACGTTGGACAAAAGGTTGAATGGATGGCCAGCCTCCCATGCTTTTTAAACAGGAAGTGGAGGGATGGCCAGCCTTCCATGCTCTTTGACTTGAAGAAGCAGAACGGCTGATCTCCAAGGTGAATTGAGGGATGGAAGGGTGACCAATCTTCATGCTCTCAGAATGTCAAGGATGGCCAGCCAGGGGAGTTGCTGGTTTGCAAGCATTTCCAAGAAATTCAAGATGTGATTTGCTATGAGGAATATGCTATGATGTATGGGTTCCAATATTAAAGATGGTATGCTTTGTTGATCTAAATATTATGATGTTTTGATGTATGGATTTGAATATTGTCATAGTTTCTTGTTACTAAATATTACTAATATCATTTTTTAGTGATTAATATTGTTTGCAGTCCTAAAAACAAGAATATCCCAAAAAGAAACATTATATTGTCACGACATTTTGCCATCCCCAGCATAGGTTAAAGGACATCTCAGAAATTCACAACCATCCCAAGGATGACCAGACGTCCTAAGAATGGACCATCATCCCTCAATGTCTATCTTTTTTAACATTTCAAGGAGATCTCCCAAAAGTTTGCGGCAACAGCTAGAATGAGAGTAAGATGTTTGTTATCCTAAAGTAAAAATTTGATCTCTGTGGTGGTATTTCGAGTCAAAGATTGGTGGCTACTTTGCTTGTCGCTCAATGCTGAATATGAAAAACAACACACCTTTTAATTCTAAATGAAAATCTTAATCGTTAAACAGATCTTACATCCATTGGATCCCAATACATTTCAGTTCCTCTTCTCCATTTCTAAAGAAGGATGAAAATATCCTCTTTGCATCTTCATAACAGCTAATGAAGGTACTTGTCCAGATTGGTGTAATGCCACATTGAATATTTATCCACTTTAAATGTTCCTAAGACATTAGATTGATGGATATAATAACATGGAAACATGTAATTAATTGAGCAAAGCCTGGTGTGTGCAACTATAACATTCAAATTTGTTTATATACTATCCATAAGCTAGTTATAGTACATATGCTTCTAGAAAAAATACTTGGCAAGGTGCTTGCCAAGAAATTTATAGAAAGAAATCTCCCTAATATGCATCACTTAGATTGAATTAGGAAAAATGGCACAAAATATCAATGTATCATAAGATTCATTAGAAAATGATAGCAGAATGCTGGATTCAAACCAAAATCATATTTCCCAATGCAAACTTATGTGCTAAAGTAGCATTTATTAAGAACAAACTTTGTCAACATGCAATATATCCTCATATATTAAGTAGCACATTGGTAAGTCTCATCCTAAAACATCAATCCAGCAATGAAAATGCCTAGAAATATTTTGCTTTCCTCTATCAAAATTCATGAATTACATATATTAGCCTGCCGTTCATGTAAATAAATGCATGCCTGTCAAAACTGAGACTAGTATAATACAGAATGAATTGTAGATAACTCCACCAGGGAAAAGAATGTCACCTTCTGAAACAAACGACCACAGATGTCTTCATGAGCAGCATCAACTACTTTCTGTGGGATGCAGAGCAGTACTCTCAAGCGTAGTAATGCAGACACATCTTCCTCATTTAAATCACCATCTGCGACACATTGCTGAAGTTTTTGCCTATATATATCTGGCAAAATCAGTCATAAAGATAATTATTAATAAAAGATGGCAAGATTCATCAACTGTTCCATGATTAAGTTACTAAAATGCACCATTTGATGTCACCCAGCAAGCCAATAACCAAGATATATTGACTGCAACCAACATGGATTAACAAATAAGACTCATGTTAGCAATGTAAATAACATCAGATCATACACAATGAAATAGAAGGGTGGTGATCAAAAACCTAGCAGAGAACCTGTGGACTTGCAAGTCAAACAGGTCTAGCAAGTTACACCCAAAAACAATCAAGCCAGTAAACAAGCAAAGAAGGCAATAGAAAAATTTTGGCACTACTCTACCTTGCCATTCTGATTGTCAAGTCTCAATACTAGCAAATTATGGTGTATGCTACTACAACTGCAAAACATTGGTTCAAAGCACCATCTTATGAGTCATCAAGGTTTGGTATGTTCAATGATCTAATGTCAGATGTCAACGATGTTATCAAGGAAAATCAACTAGAGTGAGAAAAGATTGTTTGCACCATAATGTCAAAAGTATGGACAAATAAAAGGAACTGAACCCTCATAAACTCCCTCATCTTTTGGATATTGGCACGATTGTTTTGAAATCCCTAGATGCATCAAATAGAATCAAATCTACAACTGCATTGTTTGAGTTGTTTGATGAGATGGTAAGAGATGTAGGGCCACCAAATGTGGTTCAATTTATTACAAACAATTTTCTTGCTACTAGGAGACTATTGGTAGACAAATATCCATATATGTCTTTAACTCATGCAACTCATTGCTTTGATTAGACTATAGAGGACATTAAAAAAAATGGGTTAAGGAGGTATTGCCAAAGGCCCACACAATTAACAAATTCATCTATAATCACACAAAGGTTTTATATATAATGAACTCCTTCATAGAGGGCAAGCAACAATTTGAACCAAAAGTGACAAGGTTTGAAACACACTTTCTTGCACTACAAATTCTTTGCCAAAAAAAAAAGAATTTGAAACAAACGTTTGTTTCAAACAAGTCGATGGAGTCTAGCTTCACAAATCAAACAGATGGCATAGTAGTGGTAAACTACATTTACTCTACA
The DNA here is from genome assembly GCA_018584345.1 of Thuja plicata. Classification (NCBI taxonomy): domain Eukaryota; kingdom Viridiplantae; phylum Streptophyta; class Pinopsida; order Cupressales; family Cupressaceae; genus Thuja; species Thuja plicata. The sequence goes on along the minus strand of MU226529.1, from coordinate 633,167 downwards.
AGTTTTTGGGGTGTGGCTAAATAAGTTGAAAATTTTTTACAGCCTCTAGTAAAATTTTTAGGACAAATGGATGGAGAGAAATCTGTCATGGGCTATTTGTATGCGGCCATGGATGGGGCCAAGGAGATGATGATGATATTGATAAATAACAAGGACATTGTTTGTCACTGTAACATAGAAGATGGGATCAATAGATGCACTCTCTTCTCCATGCTACTGAAAACTATTTCAATCCAACATTTTTCTATAGCTCTTGGTTCAAAAATGATCATATTGAGGTCACGAAATGCTTGTTCATGTGCATGAAGAAAATATTCCCTACCTTAAAAAACAATTTAGGTAGTTATGTCGAAGTTGCAATTGTACAAGCAAACAAGAGCTTTTTCAGAATTATGGTCATTGTGGAAGGCAAGAAGACTTTTAAACCAGGTAGACTATAAACTTTTACAATTTCCTTACAATGTAAACATGTAACTTAAAATTGTTAAGAATTTAAGATATTGTAACATGATATCATCTCAAAATAATTTGTGTTTTTGAATGCAATGGTGAGATTCTTTTGGCCAAAAAATAAAAACAAAACTTAGATGAATGGTGAAATACATTATAAGCCAGCCATGCAATTCATCTACTTCTGAGTGTACATGGATGTTTCTTAACACATACATTCCAAGAAACACAATCATCTAACACAACAATGAATGAACGATCAGTATTTTTGACCACAATCTCTGCCTGAAGCGAAAGAAAGCTCAAAGTTAGATTTTTAATACACTTGCAATCATAGTTACGAAGTTACGATTGTATTCATGATATTTTTCACTTTCAATAGTCAAAAATAAATTCTACATGATTCTACATGGACAAAATCATGTACTGTTGAGGATAACAAGCCAACTAACATTGATAAGAGAGGGAAGAAACTAGGAGAGGCCCTGACCCAAGGACTTTATCACCAGGACCTCTACAAGCACCTAACATACCTCTCTTTGTAGCAGCAAGACCTATTGGCGGCATCTGATTTTTAGAAACTTTACACTTGATTAGTAGGACAACTTAGTACAAACTAGACTGTAATTGAAAATTCATAAACTATTAGCATCTAGTTATTATTTATGCAATATGAACCATGTTTTGTGCAATGCATTGAACTCAATGGTATGAATATACGCAACAAAATCTATATTCTACAATTCATGGGCTAAGCTCTCAATTTTATTTTCTCTGTATGTCTCTATGCTATGGAAATGCCTTTGAATTTCAAAAACAAGAAATTTTCGTTCCTTTTTCTACATGTTATACAATTTTTTAAGATCTGATTTCCCCCCCTTTAAATCCTGATTTTCCCAACAAATCTTACTTTCGGTTTGCTCTTCTTATCCCAAAAGATTTTTTCTGCTATGATCTGTTGATATTTTGGCCTTTACGGCAAAGATCAACATATTGGACAATTAAATAAACAATAATAATTATGTTGTTTATATTTTATATTTAATTATGACTAAATCGATTTAATAAATAATGATAATAAATATAAGGGGTGTATTTATTATTATTATATAAGGTTCGATTTATGCTAATTAAATACAAATATAAAAACACTTATTATTATTATTTATGGGCCCAAGTCAGCCAACTTGAGAGGCCAGGAGTTTGTCTTAATAAACTCATATATAATAAGAGCGACTTGGTGAAAGTGAGAACACACCAAAAACATAACGTGGTGTTCTACCTTCACCAAGAGCATTGAAGGAGCGAAATACTCAGCGATTGTTGTATTTGCTATTAGTGCATTCTAATTGGTGAGAACTGCAACCACAGATCAGCAAACATGTATTGGAGAATTTGAGATGCGAAATATGATAAGCAATTTCGACTAGTGGATGAGATCAGGCCTGAGTGTGAATTAAGATCAAATTATGGTGTGATAATCTGATCTAGACAAGAAGCGATAGGAGTGTGAACCATGCTCAATTATATTGGCAATAGACAGCGATTTTTGTTAGGGCTGGACGCCTCATCATAAATGCGAATGTGCTAATATTGAAAGCACAGCATATACATATGCTTCTGCGAATTTACATGTTCAGATTAGGCACTGTAGTGCGATCTGCACTTGAAGCAGTTCTATATTCATCATATAGGGCATTTTTGGCAATACAATAGATCAGACTTTATCAGCATTGAAAGTACAAATCGGGAGTTCTTCTCAGCACCATTGTTAGTACAGGTTGGAGGCATATCTTAGGGGCTGAAGAGAGGACTGATTGGATGACATACAGATCAAAGTCAATCTGAGTATTTGAGTGCTAATTTGATTTGAAAGAAGGCACATTGGCTGGAGTTTTCTGGAGTACTATGGATAAATCCTTTGCAAACTGATTGGATCAGAATTGATTCACATTCCAAGTGGACTTTATTGACATTCATCGGAAGTACTAGACTGGAGCATACTTGGTTGATTTCCGGGTATCTTCTATCCTTTCTTGTTTACTTTATTTTTTATCCCGTGCTTAGCTTTGTTAGACCTCTATAGATTGAATATTCCTTGCTAAATCTGGAAAATATTAACATGATCCACACAATATCAGCAAAGTCAGCATAAAATATGATGCAAAATGGAAACACTTATACTGTAACATCAAAGTAAAACTGACTGAGAAGCATATATCTACATTATAGTATTGTTGCAATGAAACATGTAATCAGATTCATGTAACTAAATGAGTAAGAAAAATAGTGTGATGTCCCCTTTTGGCTTAAGATATAATTAAATAATTAACAATATTTAATAAGCCATTAGTGTAATTATTTAATATTATTCGTTTTAAGAAAAGTACATCATAAGGATAATATTATAGAATTACTAAAGTGACTTAATAAAGTTTAAAAAAATAAAATAAAGTCGCTTTAATTTCGAAGTGGAAATAAAACAAAAGAAATTGAAAAGGGAAAGAAATGGAAGGTCAAGGAACAAAAGTTATAAAAGAACAGTACAAGGTTCATTGGAGCATGTTGAGATTATTCATTTCATAGATTGTAACCCTGTGGGTTCTGGAGATTTGGACTTTGTCCATCTCAACCTTCCTGAGGACGAAATCCCTCTTGAAGAAGACTAGCTACAGTAGTGAAAGATCTGCTATGGCTAGTGTTTGTTGAAAATAATAGAAAGATTTACTGATGATGTGTACTTTACCAATCCTTCTGTACATCTTGTATTTGTGATTGGGAAGTTTTCTGTGCATCCAATCTTTCTATAAGTTCAGTGGCTATGATTGGAAGATAACTTTGTTGTTATTCTGCTGAAGGTTGCAAGGATTTATCTTTTTTGATGGCAATATTCATTTTTAATTTCAGATCTCTATTTCAGTCTGATATTATATGTTTTTCAATATAAACTATTGGATGAATAGAAATTAGTTTTCATGCAAACTGTATGTTTAAATTCCTGTGGATTATTAGGTAAAATCCGGATCAAATGTGTATAGGGGATATTACAGTGGTGTCAGAGTTGGTTCTCCTGCTAGCTTGTGAGGTTTCACGGGTGACAAAAGTGCAACATAGTTTAATTAATGTCTTTTGAGGAGCTTTGATAACTCCTTTGTTTTCAATTTAGAATTCTAAAGACGAAAAACCTTCGGATTCCTTTGGGATTGGACAAAAACCCAATTCAGATTTCGAGTAGATTCTGTTGGAGTTCTCAATTTTTGGCAAAATTTAGAGTCCTATAAAGTGATAAAACTCTAAAAAATGGAATCCTAAAATCTATGCCCAATAATTAATAATATGATGAAGTACATTAAATGGGATAC
>MU226529.1:534051-616456 GCA_018584345.1 Thuja plicata | reverse complement strand
CTTTGGTCGAAAATCCAAAACATATTGTAAAATTCTAAGATTTTTTCTGGAGATAGGAAATTTAATTTCCCGAACTGGGTCTTTTTTAGATTTTTAAAATTCGACCATCTTCATCCTCTGTCGACATCATCTTTGCAGCAGGTCTAAATTCCAGCATCTCTGAAACCTTCGCTTGTAGAATTTTGATTGTTTCTCTCATAGAGCTTCCTTCCATAATCCCTCAAATTTTAATTGAAAAGCAATATGTTGTTGTATCCCATTTAATGTATTTCATCATATTATTAATTATTGAGCATAGATTTTAGGATTCCATTTTTTAGAGTTTTATCACTTTATAGGACTCTAAATTTTGCCAAAAATTGAGAACTCCAACACCACCCATTATGGGTATGGATCGACAGGATATTACAGACAGCTAGGAAGGTGGATGTCCTTTTTATTTGTGGGACCCAGGAGGAACATTCCCATGGTTAGTAATAATTCAGGGAGCTGGTTGGCATAATGTTGAGTTCCCACCTTCACTTGACCTTAGCGGTGCTTGTGATTTCAGTTGGAGTGAGGTTCTCAGTTGGATTGAGGATCTTCTTGTAGATGATAGCAGCACATGGCAGGGTGATTTGACTGATCATGCACATGGGGTGATTTGGGATCCCAATATCAGTATGACTGATGCATTGCTGATTTGGGAAAGTAATGAGTAGCTTTGCCTTACAAGTCATGTTTTTATCAGGATGGCACAATAGCAAAGTGGGGCAACCCCCTTGAGGTTGGTATGGGATCCAGACATTTTGGGTCATAGCATGCAGGTACCGATTGCTTGAGGGCAAGCAATCTTCGAGAAGGGAGGATTTGTAATGTCCCCTTTTTAGGGCACATTATTTATGTGCCTCGTTAGCCGTTTTATCAAGGCCTGATAGGCTTAGGGTTTGACTGGGGTCAGGGTTTGACTCGGGTCAGTTTGATATTTGGCCTAGGGAATTCCAGTTTCAGGACTATCAGAGTAGTTTCTGCAGGGTTTCCAGATACTTACTATTTATAGTAAGTCATCAGAGTTCACTCTTCGGGGCATTTCAGTAGTGGACTTGGAGCGTATCGCCGAGAGCTTTCCGGCAAGCTATCACACTCTTATTCCGAGTTCGTCTGGTCATCCATTTTAATGCCAGAAGATTTCTTACTTTATTATTATGTCACTTTATTATTAATTGGATGTATTGCTTTAAAGTGACAAAAAGTGAGAATATGAAAGGGCAAACAAGTGGGGAAGCTGAAGAGACACAGCTGCAGCTTTAAAAGAAGACTTGGAGCCTCATTGTGACAGGCTTAGTTTATGATATGATATTTTATCTCTTGGAGATATCAGGAAGCGTCAGCTTTCGAATTCAGCCTTCAGGACGGAAACCCTTTTGGCTCATAGGTGGATTGGACATAGCCCTAGTTCGTCTACGGTGCAGACTCACATCAGAGTTCGCCATTGTATTCACAGGTTCTTTCTGTTGATTGTCATTCTACTGAATATTATAGTTCAGATTATGGATTGTGGAAATCCCGTGTTATTCTATTTTTGTTGTATAATGCGATGACATCTCTGAGGTTTTTAATGGAATATATATTGCTGGTTGTTTACTGCTGAATCCATGTTTTATCTGCATGAATGTACTTGTTAAATCAGTATGAGTTATATTTGAGGAAATTTGGGAAAAATCCCGGTTTGGGACATTTTAACTTCCTTGTGGCAACACAGTCTAATGAGGCATTCAGAGAGTGGGATTAGGCTGATGGTTACTTTGTGCTTAAGTGAGATTATGAGAATTTTCGCACCTCAAGTCCCTCATGACGAGGATACAATGAAGGAGGTATTGTATCTAATTATGGATAGTTTTCAAGATCTTGATGACATCAACAATATTCTTTATTCACAAAGGGTTGCTAAAATGACAATGTTTGCAAAAATCAGATTGGGTAACCTTTTGATAGATTTGGGATTGCATGACCTGATCTACAATATGTTTCATCATTTCTTGGTCACAGTCACTAGAAGACATGACAAAGAAATTATTGCAGCTATGAAGACCATTATGGTCTTGTCTATGAATGAGAGTGATGTTATATCTCAGCCCCTATTATCCCTGCTAATGGATGTTCAAAAAAATGAGTGTGTTGTCTCTTCCACTGCAGGTGAATTAGTCAAAGGTGTGTTCAGTTCTTGCGAGGGAAAATTGAAGCCTATTTTGAAAAAATAAGTGAAAAATAGAAGATGGGAGATTCAATTCAGAGAACAAAGAGAATTTCTTACCTAATGATGGAAGTGTGTCAATTCTCAAAGATTTTTCTTCTAATGCTCATGCATCAATATAAGCTGAAAATGAATACAATGAAATGGTCAAACTAGCAGCTTTGACAGCACAAGAAGTTGATACAAATTCAATAACAGTTAATGCACTTTCTGGGGATAGAAATGAAGATGTTGGTGATTCATTCTTTCATTTCAAAGACACAAGTGAATTCTGGTTTGATTTCCAAACCAAGACTATGAAGAAAAATGTTCATGAAATTCTTTTTGCTTCTAATACTGTTCATTCTTTTTCATGTAGTAAAGATGACATTGAAGCAGTTGATTCTTTTAGTAAATCTGATTTTCCTTTGTTTGAATCTGATGTTTCAAATTCTCAGCTTCTTGTTGCAAAGAGAAAGGAAGAGGCACATCACATTGGGAACAACTCTATGGTTGAGAAGAATTCCAATTTCCTCATGCAGCATGTTTGGGTGCTCGAGATTGGGAAAGACATTTCTTGGTGTCAGCTGAAAAAGAGGTTCAGATTTTATCTACAGTGGATGGCACACATAGGTATGTGGAAAATTTAATTCATAACATACCAAAAGATCAAAATAAGGTTAACATCTCCCTTGCTGACTTACGATCAATTAAGAACAATATGGAAGAAATCAAGGTGGCTTTCTTGCATGTAATTCATGATAGAGATTTGGCTGGTAAGATTGCAGAAGAGGCCATAGATTTATATAGGGAAACTCATGAAAAATTGAAAATTGTTCAAAGAACACTACAAGAAACAAAAAATCAGCTTGTTGCTACTAAATAGTTTTGGGAGCAGAAAAAGGGGTTGGCTAAAAAGATCAAGGAGACAATAGAAGAGCTTGTCAACATACATGAAACGTATGCTTCAGATCGGCATTGCTCAAAGTCAGAAAATAGAAATTTGGATCAGCAGGAACAATGGTTTGAAATTGTTGATAATCCTTTGTTTGAATTTGAGGATGATATGGTTCATGACAATCAAGTTTTTGAGTTGGATAGTGGGGTTCCATCCCATTTTAATGATGAAGACGAAGCCGAGTACAACAGTATAGTGTTGAGACAGGATGGGAGTTGTGAGCTTTATTTTAGTAGTGTTATTGTTCCCATAGATCTTCACAGGATTGCAATCCATGATATGCAAATAAGTAGATTTCCTTTTGATCAGAAATCAAGCTTAGTTTGGTTTAATTGTGGGCAGATTAATGGTGAGTTCTCACTGGTTTTAATGCAAATGGTGGTGAGAATTATACCAAATACCAATCCTACATTGGTTGATTTCAATTTTGATGGTGACATAGACTCCAATGAGATGTTGGCACAATATTTGTTTCCTAATATTGAATTTAGTTTCTTCCGATATTCCAGTTTGGGTTATGATGATGGGCATTTCTTGAAATTCCAGGAGTTGGAGGTACAAGTTGAGGACACAAGTCCATTTGTTGTAATTAGAGTAGCGCAACGTTAGCATGGTGTCTCTTTCCTAAGACTAACCTCAAATCCTAGGATCACATGGGATTCATCAATTGTTGAAAGTGAGTTTGTTTATCTTCTACATATAATCATCAGAATGTTTTTTTGGAGAAATAGGGGGGTGGCAGTAGCATGCAGTGTTCCTAAAAGAAGATCATGGCAGTATCCAAGATTGTTATGGGATCCCGGTGAGTATTGCTTGAGGACAAGAAACTTTTGGGCAAGCTGAATTGTAATGTCCCCTTTTGGCTTAAGATATAATTAAATAATTAACAGCAATTAATAAGCCATTAGTGTTATTAATTAATATTATTCCATTTTTAAAAGTACAACATAAGGAGAATATTATATAATTACTAAAGTGACTTAATAAAGGAAAAAAACAATCAAATAAAGTCACTTTAATTTCGAAGTCAAATAAAAGAAAAGAAAGTGAAAAGGCAAAGAAATGGAAGATCAAGGGACATTGCAAAAGTTATAGAAAGAAAAGTGAGAGGTTCATTGGAGCATGTTGAGTTTAATCATTTCATTGATTGCAACTCTGTAGGTTCTAGAGATTTGGACTTTGTCCATCTCAGACTTCCTGAGTATGAAATTCCTCTTGAAGAAGACTAGCTACAGTAATGAAAGATCTACTCGGGCTAGTGTTTGCTAAAAATAATAGATAGATCTGTTGATGGTGTGTGGATTACCAATCATTCTGTACATCCTGTATCTGTGATTGGGAAGTTTTTTGTGCATCCAATCTTTCTGTAAGTTCTATGGCTGCGATTGGAAGATAATTTTGTTGTTATTCTACTGAAGGTTGTAATAATTTATCTATTTTGATTGCAATATTCATTTTTAACTTCAGATCTCTATTTCAGTCTGATATTATATGATTTTCCATATTCTCTGTTGAATTAATAGAAATCAGTTTTCACACAAACTGTTTGGTTTGGAGCAAAAATCCATACAGGATATTACAAATAACAACAATTCAGTTCTAGTTTCCTGGGGACAGAAACCCTTGGGATTCTTTCAGCGGATTGGACGGAAACCCAATTCATTTCTGGAGGGTGGAATCACGATAAACTTCACAATTGGGCTTATTTCTGAAGTTTAATTTGAAGACATACTTCCCGTGTTTTGAGGTATTTCATATTTGATCTGAAAATGAGATTGTAATGTTTTATCTTCATATTTAATATCAAGATTCTATGAATTTCAGCATAATCTATTGGATAATTACAAATCAGTTGCATGCAATTTGTTTGTTAGAATTTCTGTGATACATTTTGAAAAATCTGGAGAAAATATCCTACAGGGATATTTCATATTCTACTGAAGGTTGTAATAATTTATCTATTTTGATTGTAATATTCATTTTTAACTTCAGATCTCTATTTCAGTCCGATATTATATGATTTTCAATGTAATCCATTGGATGAATAGAAATCAGTTTTCATGCAAACTATTTGTTTAAATTCTTGTGGAACATTTGATAAAATCTGGAGCAAATATCCATAGGGCATATTTCAAATAGCAACAAAACTAATTTGTAAAGAAACTGCTTGATAATTGTAAGTTCCAAAAGAAAAAGAAAGACACCCAATAGGTGCCCTCCTCAATGTTTCACTCGATATGCATTCATGACGTCAAATAAAATTATTAATTCAAAAAATCAATACTGTAATACCTTCATGCACTTTGCTGGCTTTCTGTGGATCAAAATGCAGCTCATCACAGAGGCATTGAAGAAAAGCTGCTTTGCTAGGTGCAGCCTCCAAATCACCTCCACTAACAACCTGAGAAAGCCTTCTCCGGTATGCTTTTGTTGAAATGTCCAGTACAATCTGCTCAGTTTCATGGTTGCCTAAACCAAATATATTCTTTAAGTGGTTCAGTGCTGCAAACTACAAAGCCAGATAAACATTTAAGTAACCCATAATACTGCTAACAACACAACTCAAATGCACAGAATGTTATCAATAATGATTCAAATCAGCACACATAACCAGGGACATGTAGATCCTTAAGACATTACTCAGACAACCAAACATGAAAAAAACAAGTAATAGAATCATAAAAAACAAATAATAGAAGCAAACAAGAAGATAATATTATATTTTATTGAACATTGAAAAAGTGTGTTTAATCATAAACAAGCGATAATACTAATGCAAATTTACAAAATCTTGATGCAAATAAGATGTTGAGATGCAAATGAATGTCAACTGACAGTTCAGCAAAAAGTATATTCACCAAACCTATTATTGAGATAATGAAAACTGAAATACAAACTCAGAAGGTGTGCTAATAGCCCTAAAAAACTATTAGTGCCAAACATTGAAGCCACATTATCATATTTAACAAAAGAAAGTAAGAATCGTTCATCGAGTTAGTGAAGCAAATTCCACCTCTAAGCTTAGAAAATAAGTAAAATGGCAACCTCCTGCCTTTGGCTGGGTAAGACTGAACTAGACAGTTTCACATGGTAATCTAGGAGAATACAGTGCAGGAACAGCAAGAAACTCAAAAGGAAATTTTATAGTTGCCACATCAGTGAAGATCAATAAAAGAATGAACAAGGCCGAAGCTCAGGCATTACTGCTTGGTCTTCAACCTGTCATCAATCTGGTTTGAGTGCTGTAGAAATTGAAGGTGATTCAATGAACATAGTGAAATCACTTTGAAAATGACACATTGAGAACTAGAAAATCAATAGCATCTTGCTACATGCATGACTATATATCAGCTCCTTTTCACAATACAACACACCTACGAGGGACCCAACACTGCAACAGATTATCTTGCAAACTTCGCATTTCGAATAGACGAGGATAAGAAATTTACTTTAGATTACATGGTAATATCAAACTTGTTCCACAAGGACGAAAAGCCACCTCCCATTATGAAACTTGTTCCACAAGGACGAAGTGTACACCGAGGTCAGTTCAGAGTTGGACAGATGTCAGATAATTGTGGTAGGTGATTTTCACACAAGCCTGCAAGTAATGTGGTGTAATGACACCTTTCTTTCCAAGATGAGATTTCATGGTGTGCAGGTTTTAGTCTTGTGGCTAGACGGTTCCTATTTTATTTCCTCACTCACACTTGCCTGTGATAAAAAGGACACAAGAATTACGCTTACCAATGAGGGCCCGTAAATGGCCTTCCTAGGCACTATTCAACGAATTGAGGTTAATAAAGGTCTTCAAAACCAACTCCAGCCTAATCTTATATTCGAACAATGGATGTTGTGTGAAAAATTCATGGTCTCAAAGCATTGTTACAGGGTGAACATTGTCATCTCTTCTATGTTTGCGGTGATTCTATTGGGTTCACTTTCCAATGTCAGCCCCATGAACATCGTGGATAGCTTTCCAATTCATCAATTTTATTACCCCTTCTAATGCAGCAACAGCACTATGGATTCAAATAACCTATTTTGTTTGTTCACCTTCACTAATCATGACTAAGATGTGGAATTTCCTTACACAAACTATGGATTGTGAGCATCAGTGATTTTCATATGCATCTATTTCTTACTCATTTGACTTTCCATTCCCATTCCAAGCAGTCCTAAATGCCAAGGAATGTATAGTATTAAGTTTCAACCTTTCAGAAACATAGAAGAATATAGACCAAGGCCCCAAGATTAGTTCTACTCTGTTACATGTAAACAAAAAAGATTCACACAACAAAGAAATCCAAGCATTCAATGTAAGGAAATCAGTACAAAACAAAAAACAAGACATGCAAAAAATTGTGTATAAAGAAAAGGTAGCAATGTAGCCTATATTGTATAACCAAATAAGACAATATCAAATAAGAAAATTGCAGTTTATTTGTTTACTCATTAAAGCTAAATGAAATTACCATAAATAAAGACAACATGACAAAATAAAGAAACTCAACACCCAATGTCAGTGGCTTCTTAGTGATAAGCGAACTCAAGGTTTAAATATTTATTTACCTTTTCATCCTCAATACGGCCAGTAGATAATGCTTCAGTTAGGTAAGCTCTATACAGCTGCTTCATCTCATCCATCTTGTGATCGCGATCATACTCACCACCTATTACAGAAAGCTTCATTTTGGTCGATTATCAACAATGCTTTTACAGATTTACCAATCTATTAAGAAACAGAGGGAAAATTTAAAAAAATGCATTGATTGAGTAACATCAAACCATTAGAAGCTATTCCATTTGGTATATGATTAAAAACATGCATGCACATTACCTATCACAGAAACAGGTCCAATCCCAGGAGGAAAATGTTCCTTGTCTGCATGTTGAGACAAAGCTGTGAGAGTATGATTGTATGCCAAAATTTTATCAAGCTCCTCAACCACACTTGTTGATGATCCCCTACATGCATAGGATATACTCATTCAAAGATGAAGAAATAAATTTGTACCTAAATCAAAAAACATAACATAAAGAAAGATACCCCATATAAAAACCCACAGCACCAGACCACAAAGTTGCAAACTGATAAAATAAGTACAAATAATGTAACAACCCTCATTATTCAAGACACATTGAAGCAGTTTGGAAAAACACAGAACATGATTTTCAGTCACATATTTTTTATGAAGAAACACATCCAGATGACACCAATGTGAATAACATATTGTCAAGTTTGAGTGATTTATTAGCACTTGCTTCATAATGGTTACACAATAACAGTAGAAGGGTTTCTCTATAATTTGGAATCCATTGTGTTGCATTTTTCTTAAAGCAGATTCAGAAAGTTAGAAGAACAAACTGATAGAAATCAGAGAAATTTATACAAAATAATATTCTATATTCCTTCTTATCTTCATTTCGTTCAATACATTTGCATATATAGGATTTACATATCCTCCTTTATAGGAGATTCATTCAATCTCCTCTAACCAAACACTTACATCATCTTGTAAATGGGAACAAACACATCCATTCACAAACAACCAAGAAATGGGATTAGGGACATACACATCCAACCACAGCATAAAAAACTTGAGCACCAAGCCCTCATTGTCACATATGCAGCCACCATTATAGATCATTGCCACTCTGATCACAAATTAAATGAGCCGGTTGCCGCTGCCACCTAGAAACCGATCTTGCCTTTAGTCATTTTGGCGCAAATAGATGCTAATGCAATTTCACGACCCCGTCACCAATGACTGACGAGACGTCACTAAATGTCCTCCAGCCTACTGTGCTTCTATCCTCCAATTAGTTTGCTACTTACTTAGCAAATTTATCTTTTAAGGCTCATTTCATGAGTTGTGAGGAAGAACATTATCTCCCCACCTTGATGTAAACTTCTTACAAGCAGTGTCAGGTACCACCAATCATGCACTCCACTTTGAAGTAATTTTATTTTTAATTATTTTTTATAATTTTAGCCTAATTCTAAAAAATTACAACTTGAACTTCACTTGCTTTGATATCATACAATTTTTATTTGACTTTTAAACTATGACACACATTAACTCAATAAGAACTAATAACAATTATTTTAAATTCTTACAAGCCCAAAGTCCACCACAAGGGCATTTAGCTGCCCATCCAAAAGCACATTAGCTACTTTCACATTATTGATGACATGGACACGTGCTTCAACTCTTTGTCGCCTTTCACTGTCGAATCGTTAAATCTCTTCATGATAATATGTGGCCTGTCGAGAAGAGTCCCCCAGAAAACTGTCCTAAAACCACCTACGTCGATCATGTTAGATGACGCAAAATTTCCTATTTCTTTTTTGAGATCATTGTAACAGAAAAACAGCAAACCAATAACGAGGTCAATTCTCTCCTACAACAGGTCTGAGTCTCTGAGAATCGGACCTAATCTTTTCAATCTACTGATACAAATTTTGCATCTCGATGTATATGCGCCGATGAAGATTAAAATCACCGCGACCGGAAGCAAAACATCGGGCTTCTACAATTTTCCTATTTTTCCTGCTTGCTTTCTTTTCAGTATTCTATGGCGGAAGCGTATCATCTCTGTCGAATTCCGCACACTAAGAATATAGCAAGCTACACAGGGATCTAAATCTTTATACAAATTGATTCTCGCTCTGACATGCACTATAACAAACAAATCACAGTTATTCTTATCCGTTGCATTGTTTTCTTCATCATTGGCATTGGCATCGTTGAAATTTGACCACACTCTTGAGCTTTTATAGCAGTTGAATCGGTGAATTTGCCCTCTCTAATCTGAAGTCATCTTGTCCTGTTTGATGGCACTTCAACAATTCTCGCATACTCTATGCAGCTCGTAAACTGTGTGCTCATTCCATATTCTAGAGTCATACTTAGCTACAATAATTGCCCAGAGCATGATTGGCAGACTCATATTAACCTGATGACAATAATCATGTGTTGATTATGAGAACCAATGACCAATATGCACGATGGTGAAAACTGCTAGGACTAGAGTATTTGGAAGGAAGCAACAAGTAGCATAGAAGCTGGAGCATCTAAAGATGGCTAATGGAATGAAGATTCACAAGAACCAAACAGATCTGGCATTGATATTGTTGTCTCATGCACCCCAAGTGAGGGATCCTTGCTCCCCCACTGTGCTCCACGTCCTCAAGCCAGATGACAGCAAGAATGTTACGTACTCAAGATGTTAGTAATGAGCTTCAATAATCTGCAAGCATTGGTGGAGCCCAACAGATCTATGCAATCCAGTATAGATTATTAATGTTCAACTCTCATTCCCACTCAAAACCCTAGCCATAATACTTTCTACGATCTCCTAAAAATAAAAAACCACCATACCTATGCTATTCTTATCTTTCAGCTAAAAACATATAGAGTGTTCATATTCCAGCCCCTCTCGTGAGAGAGTAAAAGCTGTCCTAGATCTGATACCATGATAGAAATCAGAGAAATTTACACACATAATAATATTCTATATTGCTTCTCATCTTCATTTTGTTCAATACATTTGCATGTATAGGATTTACATATCCTATTTTATAGGAGATTTGTTCTATCTCCTCTAACCAACCCTCTATATTTGTGAGTTGTTTAAACAACTTAAAACCTATATATACTATGTTGCACATGACATTTAAAAAACTATAAAAACCTAATGATGCAATATTTCCAACACAAACAACATTTCTGGTGAGAAGTCATGTTGTTCTTGCATATTGATTTGGTCATTTAGCACAACATTTGTTCATATAAATTCAAAAAACTATTAGCAAGTTTTACTGATTAATTAGCAGTTGCTTCATAATGGTTTCACAATAACACTAGATAGGGATTCACTGTAATTTACATTCCATTGTGTTACATTTTTCTTAAAGCAGATTCAGAAAGTTCGAAGAACAAACAAAATTTCTGGTGAAAAGTCCTGTTGCTCTTGCATTATTGTTTTTCTCATTTAGCACAACATTTGTTCGTATAAATTCAAAAACCTACCATACAGTCAAATTATATAGATCTTATCATAAGTTTGAATCTCCTGCAAAATATTGTCAATGGTTACATTTTCAGACTTTAGAAGATTTGTCCAGCTAGGAGCAGAATTAACCATCCTATGTCAAGCCTAGAAGACCACATTAATTATTTGAGATGACACTTAAAGCTCGCATAATAGAGGAGCTGCGACCACCAGCAAATTGGGAACCAGTCAAAGACAGATTATGGGCTCTCGTCACCGGCGAATTGGAAACCATTTAAACACAGGTTACAAGCTCTCTATTAAGGCAAATATGCCACCACAGACGTGTGATGCAAAAAAGTTTACACAAACAGAATTAATAGTCAGGTACTCAACTATAATGTAAATCCCACAGAACTCAACTAGCTAATATAGATCCTATTGTAGGGAATGACATTCACATGCTTCTGGAATCTTGGCTACCAAACATTGGATAAATAGGAAAGGCAGAAAAGTTAAAAGTACAACTCTAAGAGTTGCAGAAGCAAGGCATAGTTCACTCAAGCAACTCACATGTGGACCACCAATTATCATGGTAAGGAAAAGAATTACAAGCCCAAAGCAGGTTGTAACAAGAAGACAATATAAGTGGATTGGATTTTTGCAACAATTCCACTTGACAATCAAGTATAAGATAGGAAATGTTAATGTTGTAGCAGATACGTTATCTAGATAACAAATTTCTAAGTCCATATCAACTCTCACTATGATGGCTTAACATGAAACGTTTCCAAAAGAGACCTATGGCAAAGAATAATGAACAAAGCAGAGATTTGGAATAAGTATAGGCGGCTACAAGGACAATAGATTGCCAGAAAGGAAAAGAACTACCTCAAAGATGGGCTGCTCTATAGGTTGTGCAAGTTGTGTGTGCCAAGAGCACACAGAATTTTATTCATAAGAGAGGCACATACTTCCTTAATGATAGGTCACTTTGATGTGACAGGTAGAAGTAGCAAGATTTATGAGACGATACAAGTTATGTTCAACTAATAAATCAAACATTAGAAATGATGTATTCTGCACACCTCTTCTAGTGCCTTCTAAACCATGGGAAAGCATTTCTATGGAATTTGTATGTGGGATACCAATGATCAAGCATAGCAATGATTAAATCTATGTTGTTGTCAGTAGGGTTATCAAGACGTGCATACTAACCCCATGCAAAGGGACTATCAGAGGAAGAGAGGCAACTGACTTGTTCTCTGTCAGTGCCTGTGTGAGCAATGGGTTGCCCAAATCCATTGTTTCAGAGAAGGATACTCAGTTTGTTGGCAGATTTTTGTCCACTTTGTCAGCGAAAATGGAAATCAAGCTCCAAAAGGACATTGCTTTCCATCCCCAAAAGGAGAGACAAACAGAGGTTGCAAATAGGCTACTGGTGCAGCTTGTAAGATTATAAAACAGCATTTACCCAAAGGATGGGATGAATTCTTAGAACAGATACAGCATATGTGCAATACAGCAATCCATTCCTCTACCAGTCAGTCACAATTCAAAGAATGCTTGGTTATTTGCCTGCTGCTCCACATGGGATCATGGGATTGCACTAGAACAGCAGGAGTATGTACCTTCCAGAATAGGGAAAGCAGTGGTTTTGTCACAATGCAGATAAGATAAGATAGATAAGATAAGTCTATTAATGTCCAACAAAAGGCGACAAAGGGTCAAAGGGACTGCCAAGTACGTCAATAAGGGACCTGCCCGTAGCATGGACACCAAACGGTGCCCAAAGAAGAAAGCAACAACTGAAATAAAAACAGAGAGAACAATCCAAAGGAAAAGAGTCGAATGGGAAAATGAAGAAAACCTCCCAGGCCCAATTTAAGGGTTCACTGTGTAAAACTTACGAACAGAAGGATAAGCAGTAGGACTAGTCTGAATCATGGACCGCCTTGGAGTAACCCTGGATGAGGATGGTTGCTGCCAAAAAGAGTCTAACCTGGGTCTCACAAACCTAGAATAAGTGGTGGGCCCCAGCTAACACTTGCTACCGCACGTTGAATGAATCCATGTGAAGAAGGAAGTAATAACCTGACAGAGTGGAGGAGTCGCCGGATGTTGGTGCTGGATTGTGTGCTCCTGAAGCCTTAGGGCTTCCTGAAAATAAACGGCAAGGCATCTCTGGTCCGTATATCTGAAGGTGGAGAGCGACCGCGCCTCCGTAAAGAGGCAGTAGAACCTCCCCCTAATCTCGTAATATATAGAGAATAGGTAAAGGAAACAAACAGTCACAATTTTTGACATTTCGAATCACAAATGAAAGCTCCTCAGAGATTAGCTATGGGCATGAGAAGAACATGGGAGAAGTTCAAAGTTGGAAGTTTTGATTGTAAGCATTTGGACAGAAAGGGCAACTCAATAATTGTAGAAGATAAGATAAGATAAGATAAATTTATTAATGTCCAACAAAAGACCACAAAGGATCCAAGGGACTTTAATATAGAAAGTTGGAAGCAATCCCAAAGCAAGGACGTCAAATGACGTCTAAGGAAAAACAATGACAACACCAAAAGAGAGACATTGAAGGGGTCCACAGCAAGACCACTAGAACCACACTATTAAATCAACGCGGCAGAGAAGAACCCCAAAATAGAAGGATAAATTGGGGGGCTGGAAGGGCGCACACAGTGTCTTTGAGGCTTCCTAGAGGAGGAAGAGTAAGGTCATTGTTGTAGAAAACTCTTCTGGGATCTCATGGATCTAGAATGACTGGAAGGATGGGGGCTAAGCGTACATTTGGTACAATGAGTTGACTAAAGCACGTAGAAGAATGAGGTGATAAGCTAGCAAGACCATGTACTAGTCGGCTGCTAACGCTGGAGCAAGTAGTCACGAAGTCTAATGGCCTCCTTAAGATAGAGGGCCAAGCATCTCTGATCCGTGAACCTAAAAAAAGTGGAGACACTAGACCCCCCTAAATAAGCAATAGAATTTCCCTCTAATATCGTAGTAAAAAGGACACCGGAAAATGAAGTGCATTTCCCTCTCAATCTCCCCCATATTGCATAACCGACAGACCATCTCTCTACAAGGCCGATGATCAATCTCGATGCGGAGGCGATGTGAGCCCACTCTGAAGGAACGAAGGGGGATCCAGAGGGAATCTGACCAGCGGTGAGATAAGTAAAGCAGACATACAATGAGTCTGTCATGTAACTACAGAAAGTGCTCAGCATAAAACGTCATCTTGGGGCGAAGACCCCCGTGGGGGTTAACCCAAGTTGTGAGGATGAACTGTCAGTAAATATCAATTTTGATACACTTGTTTAGCTCCTCTCTGGAAAGGAGAAGGTGGTGTGCGGCATCAAGAGAATACTAAAAGGGGGGAAGACAGTCAATCTCAATCCCAATAGACCCAAGAAGGGTCAAGGCCCCAACAAACCAACCGTGGGCCCGTCCCGAAGCAGAAGCTTCAATTGACATAGAGGAGCAATAAGAAAGGTAGGGGTACCTGCGGCACCCCTCGCGAGAGTCGGCAAAACCACGAAGGTGGTGTAAGAACCAAATAAGATCAAAGATAGCCCCGAGCCTTAAAGGGTGAGCCTCAAACTCTGCACGAAAAAGGTCATGAGTGGCTTGTTTGCACCTAATGATGCGTCGAACAAGGACAATCTAGACTCGCTCAACAGAAGCCCAATCAGCTTCTAAAAAGGAAGGACCCTGAGCCACCAATCCATAGAGAACAGTAAGTCTAATCAGAGAATCGATGACGGTCATCTTGGATGTGGTGTCCTGGAAATGGTATCGGAATCATTGTCTCTCAAGGACGGCCAACAAGCCCAACCCCTAGTTGATGTGAGGGTGTATGGCAGATCTCAAACTAAAACGGGGCAAGAGAACTTCATACCCAAGTAGGTGTAGGAGGATATCTCCACCTTCGACCCTCTAAAGAAGAAATGCAAGTGAGAGGTCTTGAGACAGTTAAAGACCATCACCTTTGTTTTCCCCAAATTAACAGTCAGTTGTTGAGTCACAAAATGTCGCAAGCCCTCGAGGGATCCAGCCAAAAGAACTATATCATCAACAAAGAGAAGAATAGAAATCATAACCTGGTTCATCAATATTAATCCCAAAAAGAACAAGGGACAAGGGGCAGCCCTGTTTCACCCCAATAGTGCTCCTAACAAAATTAGATTAAACCTGCGTGGGTCTTAAGACGACCTAGAATGCTCTCATAAAGTCTCATAATAGTTGTAAGGAGAGTCTCCGAGATACTAATGTCGCGAAGCCTCTAAAATAGGGCCAATCAGGGAGCCAAGTCAAAAGCCTTGCGGATATCCACAAAGCAATAATAAACCTTTGAGGAGCGACATTGAGCCTCCTCTATAATGGCCCGAAGAATCAGAATGTGGTCAGCAGTCTGATAACCAGATCTGAAACCTGCTTGCCCTCTAGCACGGGCACTCCGATAGTCCAACTCCCTAGCGAGAATGTTGTGTAAAATTGTGGGGTAAAATTTGGAGAAGGTTTGGCCAACCATGATAGTCTTGTAGTTATTGGTGTCAGAAGTCGGGCCTGATTTGTGAATCGGGTGAATAATGTGGTGTGACCAAGAAGGGGGAAACCCAATGTGGATCACATGGTTGAAGATGTCGGAAAGGTAGGGGCCCAATACAGTGAGGCCATGCTTTAAGAACTCTGCCTGAAAACTAACCTCGTCGGCTTCACAGCTTCTCAAGAAGAAACTTGAGAATTGAAATAGAGCAACATGTGTTACGACCCCTCTATGCAATTGAACAAAAAGGTTTGATAAAGCAACAAATAACATGATATATCAAAGAAAAAGAGGACATTGGCATAGCAAAAGATCAAAGGAAAGAGTACATCCTCTTTCCAACATAGGATTGTAGAAACCTCAGTGATTTATCACAACTGGTAACCCATATCCTCTCATGCAACCAACTTCCCATCCATTCACATAAGAAAAGGCCCATTGAAAAAGGCCTTCAAATGAGGAGAGGGAGGTTGCAAACAAGAACATTGATTGTTGAATTTATTGCAATGGGCTTCCTTTCAACCCTATTAGATCACCATATTGGTGGAATATGGTGATGGCAATTGCCAATGCATTTGCTGATTACTATTAGTGCTAACTAAGAAAAAGTGTGCACCACCTTTTTACGCAAGGAGAAAGGCTCCAAAGAGGCGTCATTTGCAGCAATCAAGGATACATGGTCTGAAACATATGTATCAATAACTTTTGACAAATAGAATGATTGTAAAATAGACGACTAATCAATGTCATCACAGTGTCCCATAAAGAGGTGATGTTTTTGAAGGCAATAGATTGTGAGAGGGAAGTGAAGAATGCAACTTTCATTGCCAGTATCCTCGTATATTCCATTGTGATGATGGACCACAAAAACGTTGTCAAAGTCATAATAGACAATGCTAAAAAAATGTTGGGCAACAAGTCCAATGGTAGAGGATCCATATTGGACATATTTTTCCAACAACGTGTATCATTCTCTTACTCAACATGATATTGCAAAAAAATGGGCACAAAGATTGAGTGTCAAAGAAATCTACACAAATTTAAGGAGATTCAAATGATTGTGATAAATCATCATGTCACAAGTCATCTTCAAGACCTACAACATGGAGTTGTTGAAGATAATTTAAAGTTTATTGTTTATATATATAGTTTTATTTTTTATATGTGACATGTCGTCTACCTTTTAATTTTATTTTTTAACGCCATGTCAAGTTGTCGAAACTTCATATAAATCACACAATCATCTTAAGATGACATATGAAGGTGCAAGATGTATTGAGCACTATGGTCATCAACACTCTTTCGAGCATATGGAGGCAATCATACACACAAAGAGCCTAAAAAATCAAAGCATTGATCGAGGATGATGAGTAGTGGCTCATGTAGAATATATTTTGAGTTCACTGAGCCCATCAACATTATTAGGTATGTTGATACAATTTGTCTATGTGTGGGTGAAATTTATGATGGCATGGATTCCATAATTGGAAAATTGAGACCATTATAGAAGCCAAGGAGCACAACCCCATACATTTTTTCGAAAGGGTACAAAAGATCATTGTTAACCATTGGAAAAATCAAAGCGCATGTGGAATACATTTTGAGTTCACTAAACCCATCAACATGATCAAGTATGCCGATACAAGTTGTAGGTGTGGGTGAAATTTATGATGGCATAGACTCCATAATTGGAAAAATCAAGACCATAATAGAAGCCAAGAAGCATGACCTCATACAAAAAAAAAATGAAAGGGTAAACAAATCATTGTTAATACTCTTCCGGATTCCATTTACCCTTTCAATCATTGTTAAAAATTGAAAGGGTAAATGGAATCCGGAAGAGTATTTAGAAAGCATTAAATGAAGTTGCTAAATTTATCCCCATGTCAACCTAGCAACTAGTGGGCAAATTCTCTACATAAGGGAGTGTAGAATATCATTTCTCACATCAAAGGTTAAGAAAACAAAGCAAAGAGCACGTGAGTATAAGAAGAGAAGCAGTTTAGAGTGAGTTTAAAAGTTAGGAAGTTTCCATCCTCCAAGGTTCAAAATCATTCCAAGTTTGGAAGGAGAAGTATGGAATTGTTTTTATAGATTTAAATTCTTAGACATAATTCTTATGTTGATTATTTTTGTTTTGCAGGAGGCTAAATGGTGGAATCAAAGGTAGCAAGCATGTCAAGGTAAAAACAAATCAAAAGTGAGCTCAAAAGATTTCTTCCAGCGTCGCGAATCATGTCAAAGTGGAAACAAGTCAACAACACCAACCTAGGAAGTCTCAACTTGGACAAATTCAGAAGAAGGATGTTAAGCTGCGAAGTTGACCAGAAGTGGAATTGTGGCGGATGTTGGCTTCCCTCCTACTATCCAGTGCTTAAATTTGATCGTTAATTGTGCCAAACATTATCATTTCGAACAAAGATCGATTTTGGCTCCAAACAGCAAGTTGTTAGCAAATCTCACCCTAGAAGCAAATTTTGAAGCGTTGGGAATTCCAACGTATCACTCAATGGTATACAAGACAAAGGAAAGGGCATTGAGGCTTTATGAGTCTGGAATAGATGGGTGTGCAAAAATCATTAATTGTGAGTGGATGCAGAAGTCCAAGCCTCATGATTCCAAGATGCCCAAGCAACTTCTCTAGAATGGACTTCAAACAGGAATATAGTGACGTAGTGATGTTGAGTTGAATCATGGGATGTCCACAATCAGTCATTTTTGAGACATGGATGTTCTATTTCATTCAACAAGTGACAGAAGGAGTAAAGATTGTGGGCTGCTCAAGATTAATCAGAGACAACCTAGATGAGCAATTAAGGAATTTGGAACATTCCAGGTCTTTCTATATGAGCTCCTACATTGTATACATGTTAGCAAGCCTAACCAGACATGAAGGTTTGAGATGCAGGGGACATGTAGGGTGTGGTCCAGGACAACTTAAGGTGTACAACTATTATCCTCAATTGCACCAATATAATACTACTAATTTCCTGAGAGCCAATGACACCTTCACCATGCATATTGTTAGATCTCTTTAGGGCGGCTTTCACATGAGATTGTCACAAGAAGCAATAAAATTGGTAAAGTATGGCTCATGGTTCATCTGGTTCCCAACATTCACTTATATTCGACTTCAAAGATTCTCTTACCATCCCTTCAGGCTTCAAAGATACCCGACTAATAAGATGGTGTTGTTGGAAGTGATGAGGCAATTAACAGCTTATGATAGAATCCAGAAGAAGAGGAAAGGTGGAATTGAATTCCCAATCATCATGGGAATTTCAAAGTAAGTGTGCCCATCACTATTAGCAGCGAAAAGGTCAACTGAAGAACTGCAATTTTACCATCTCTCATTTCATACAGCAAGGTTGGAAGTTGACCACTATGATAGAATAGGGATGGTGGATGGCATAAAATATAGGCATAGGATGCAACTTGAAGACTATTGGGCTGATGCTTCAAATGATTATGAAATCAAAAAGAGGATGTCCTCCAGAATACCACTCAAGATGATCAAAATATGTAGAATCCATCCAATGCCCAATCAAGTAGAAGAGGATTCTAACATAGTTCAGCCTTAATTCAAGAAAGAAAAGAATAAGCCTATTCAACCATCCAATTGGTCTAAACCGGAAATAAAAGATCTTGATATATTATCCAAGCCAGTCACAAAATTCACGAGTTAGTGGGTTGAATGCCGCATTAGCAAATTGAAAACAAGCAATGTCCACATAACTTATGACCTGATAGGAGATTGAGAGCACCACGATGCTATAACTGAGGATTCATCAAAAGTTGGGGCCGAGGAAGGGAAGAATCCACAAGAAAACATAGAACGTGAAAAAGGGAAGAGCATTACCCAAGATGTGCAACCAAAGAAAAGACTAGATGTCCCAAGTGAAAGGACTCTAGATTACAAATATCTCGGCATTGACTTTAACAAGAATCTAAGATGGGAAGGTTGCAGAAAAAAAAGAATTGTGGGAGGTTGGAAGGCATTTATGCTCTTCAAAAGAGAGATGTAGAGAGGCAGAGGTTTGGGATTGCAAAACTACCCAAACCCTTTTTGGTCTTTTACTTTTGTCGGTTGTTCTTTATGGTTGTGAGGTGTGGGCCAACAACACCTCCATCTCACAATGGAAGCAAATAGAGGGAATTCAAAAAAAATTGATCACAAGCAAGTTCAAAATCAAAAGCATTGTTCCATATGATATCATGTTAAGTGAAACGGGGGAAGCCCATATTGAAGCAATGGTATGGTGCGTCTCATAAGCTACCTTAAAACAAACGAACAAATGGAAGATAATAGATGGCCTAAGGTTGTCTTTATAGAATGGAAAGATCATTCTATAATTAAACTTGAAGTTGAAACATTTCATTTTTGGAAGATCATTAATGTGTCCCGTTGATAATGTCTAACATACTTACAAGTTACAACATTCTAGTCCAGTCCTAATCATCAATAACCCATCCCCGCACACGAGTGGGGGGCAACAGCTATATCCACCAAGTGTGGGGTTGGAACTATAGTTTCCCTCCCACCCATGGGCCCACCCCAATCTATAGCAGCATTTATCACCCTGCTTAATCATATTGTAATAAGAGCATTTTTGTTAGAAAAAGTACCAAAATAAAATGTTCCCTGCAAATAACATCTAATTTTTGTGTGCCTGAACAAAATGATACGAATCACATTCAATCTCATTTAAAGGGACTGATAGTAGAAAATTTACCTTGCTCTCCCCTTGGACTTCAGAATTTCAAGAGCCAATGAAT
Organism: Thuja plicata; assembly: GCA_018584345.1. Classification (NCBI taxonomy): domain Eukaryota; kingdom Viridiplantae; phylum Streptophyta; class Pinopsida; order Cupressales; family Cupressaceae; genus Thuja; species Thuja plicata. The sequence goes on along the minus strand of MU226529.1, from coordinate 595,954 downwards.
TCATTTCCTTTATCTACGTCCGTGCAGGTTTGGCAATCAAAATGAGATCATTTGCATAAAGGAGCAGCCTTATCACAAATTCTCCCAATTGAATACCCTCACCATTTTGCATGTTTAACAGCTCTTCTAACTTGTCAATATAGAGACCAAACAAGGTAGGTGATAAGGAACAACCTTGTTTGGCCCCAAAATCACTCCTAAAACATTCTGAAATGCCGGATGAAGTTCTTATTTTGACTTTGACCTCTTCATACATCTAACCAACAACAGCTACAAGATGCATAGGAATCCCGAGTTCTTTCATTCTATGCCAAATCTTGTCCCTAGGCAACGTCTCAAATGCCTTTTTGAAATCAACAAAGCAACAAAAGAGTTCATCCTTTTTCTCCCATCCTTTTTCAATAATGTGTCCCAGAGTAATGCAATGATCAATTGTCGAATGCTTAGGTCTAAAACCAGCTTGCCCTTTTGCACATTTACATTTTTCTTATGCCCACTTACTAATTCTATTTTCAATCATGCTGCCAAAAATTTTAGCAAACAAAGGGTTGATCATAATCGTCCTGTAACTGGAGGGGTTATTGACATCACCACTCTAAAAAAGAGGGATAGCTAAACTAGTTGACCAATCCTTGAAAAACCTTGTTGGCTGATATTATTAAAGATTTTCATAATATGTGGCGCAAGCGCTTTCATGCCCCACTTAAGATACTCTGCTTGAAGCTCACCCAAGTCTTTTCCTTTACCACCGACTAATTTCTTAATACCCATCTCGACCTCCTGCATCGTGAAAAGATTTGTCGTACTATTGACCAAGGGTGGCGTGTCCACCACACAATTTTGCTCATAGAGCTGCCTTGCATAATCAAACCACTGAGTGGGTGTGATATTATTTTCAATTTGTTTCTTTCTTGATAGAAACTCCTTCCAGAATATCTTGGGATTATTTTTACCAAGAAAAATTAGCTCTTGCAGCCTTGTGAACATATAATCAGCTTTTTTCTTCTTTAACATCTGCTTCTATGCTTTAATGTTAAAGTTTTCTTTATTTAACTCTCTTAAATTTTTCCTAGTCATTTTACACTCCTCGTCAAACCAAGCATTGGCCGGAAATCAGTTTGTTTCAGACTTTCTTTTCTTTGCTCTTTTGCACTTTGAGAAAGCCCCATGAATCAAATTTGTTAACTCGTGACTATTGATACCATGCAGATGCATTCTCTTTTCCTTACAAAGATTCTCAAGCGTAACCCTGAAAGTGTTACCATTTTCTGAGTCAAAAGAATTCTGCCCTAAGTAAGAGGTTGTTGAGGGCATTGAGTTTTTGCCACGGGCTGCTTTTTTTTCTGTCCACAGCAAATTAACATACATAGAATTGTGATCAGACTTCAAATCCCATATGTGTTCCCCAATCTGATCATTCTCAATTTTCTCATATAGATTATGTGAACAGATTGCATAGTCAACCACACTTGCCCCATTGTAGGTGTTGCATGTGAAAGTACCTGACTTTGACCACCTAGCTAAACTGTTGCAAATTATAAGTTCAAAAGTACCACATAAAGTAAGCTATTCTTCTCCAAAATGGTTGAAGCCTTTAGTATCTTCTGAGACTCTTTCCCACTGATGTTTACTCTCTTCCGTTAGCCAAATAGGATTACCGTTCTCGTTATAGTTAAGTATACTAGCTTGTTCACTTGCAGTCCTAGCATTAAAATCCACAACAAGGAGCACATCACCTTGCTGCAAATGGGTTTTTGTGGTCTAGAGACTTGAGGGGCAAAGTAACATACTCCAATTCTAATAAGGCTACTGTTTTCAGAGATTTTAAACCATATAAACTGTTTATTAATGTCTTCTTTTCCCAACTGAATGAAACGACCTACGTCTTTGTCTTACTAGAACCACTATACCTCCATGCCCTTTACCATTACCTGCTCTTTCGTTCCACAGTACCAACTTTAAATATCCTTCAAACAAGGGAGTCTTACAACCTTCATGCTCATATATCCCACAATCATGCCTACATTTTGGGGAAAAAATGGCCATATCCAAAACTCATCACCACACACACCCCTCCGAGAGACTCCACGGAAGGCTAGGACTTTCATTGACTATTATTTTGCTGGAGTTTGGAATTTTTGGAACAGAGGTAGCCAATGAAGAGTCCATGGCCTCGCCAAGCCAAGAAAATTTTTCCTAAATTGCTAATTTGACAAACCGGATTGTTCAGGTCAAAAGATAGAAGAAAAACATTTATGAGATTCCTAAGAGAGTCAAGAACGATCATGGAAAGATCAGTCTATAATTAGACTTGAAAGTTGAAACATTTCAATTTTGGAAGATCATTAATGTGTTCCGCTGATAATGTCTAACATACTTACGAGTTACGGCATTCCAGTCCAATCCTAATCATCAATAACTGCTAAATCATATTGTAATAAGAGCATTTTTGTTGGAAAAAGTACAAAAATAAAATGTTCCCTGCAAATAACATCTAATTTTTGTGTGCCTGAACAGAATGATACGAATCGCATTCAATCTCATTTAAAAGGACTGATAGTAGAAAACTTACCTTGCTCTCCCCTTAGACTTCAGAATTTCAATAGCCAATAAAATCATTTCGTCTATCTGCCTCCGAGCATGGTCTCTTACCAGATCTGCAGCATCCTGCAAGATGTAATACAGAAAACTGAATTTCAGAAATCACAACTATCAACTAAGTTTGTGCACTGTAAGTTTCAGAGTTTTGTCTCAACTTAATTTCATATAAAAACTAACCTCATCCGGAAGCTTGAGCTTAATTTGTTCCTCCCTCAAATTCATGAGTTGTCTTTCATCGAGATCTGAATCAAAATTATCTCATAGTAAATTTAGCACATGCAAAATCATTTGTGGAGTGTAAATTTCAAAGAGCTGTCATCTCCACAATTTGTGAGACTGTTAAAGAAAATTAGCTTGACATTAACTAGTTCATGGATCTATTAGTAAATGTCACATAAAAAGAACAAAATTTAAAATGCAAAAAAAAACAGCAAAAATTAGTATGGTAACCATGTACACTTAGTTGCTACAATATTCAATATTCAAACACAGTTGCTGCACAATTTAATATTCAAACACAGTTGCTGGGAAGGTAGAAACATTTCCAAGAAAATATTCCAAAAACATGATATATATAGAGGCACAGAAGACATATTGACTTCTTTGTAGCATCACTAGAGCTAGCACGAGTAAACATTGAATAAATGCTCCCTATGTAGGCTATATAAGTGTTGTCGCTAAAGGTCATTAATTAATGGGTAATAATGTGGGAAACTGTTGTCATTGATGTCAAAGCCAATCGAAGATCAACATTGGAGGTGCACAAAATAAAATCAAACATGTTATTGCTAAGGGCCAACCCATAAACAATTAGCTCCCTCATTAAAGCAACTTTATAAGTCCAAATAAATATTTACATCAAAGGGCTGACCCCCCTTATTTTGGAGAATTTAAATTTGAAAAATAAATTACAACAAAATGGGCCAAACCCTTTGTGTGGTGCACCTACTTTGGGCAACAAAATTAATAAATAAATAAAATATTTTTATGCTACCCTGGCCAACAAGCATAGAGGTATGTGACCCTCGCATGAAGGGTTTCATTAGCATGCATGAAAAGAAACCCATTTGGGGTTTATTTCAACAAGCATTCATTGAATATTATTCCCATTTTAGAGCAGAACTAGGGTGCATGTATAAGCATACCTTATGGTGAATTATTGCAGATTTCTAAGAAGAACTAAGGTGCATGTATGAGCTAAATTTAAGGTGAATTATTGCAGACCTATGAGCAGAAAATACTGAAGATTATAAGCAGCAGATTTAAAGAAGCATTTTTAGAGCAGATTTGCGGAGGAGATTTATATCTGATTCAAGAAGAAGGCCAAGTAATCACCACATTGCTCTTTTGGAGATTGGTGCCTCATGTTTAAGGAGATTGGTGTCTCTTGCTGAGTTCGGGCTCAGTTGTGGGGATTGGTGTTTCCAATGCATTAGTGCCTACAAATCGTCTAAAGGAGATTGGAGTCACTTGTGAATCGGTGCCTACAAAGATTGTAACAAATTTATAATATAAGCAATATTTTGCCATGGTTTTCTCCCGCAAAGGTTTCCATGTAAATCATGTGTTCTTCTTGTGTTCCTAATTGCTAGATCTTCCATTTATCTTACTGCTGTGGATGATTAAGTTTTGAAGTATTGCTATTGCGATTAATTAAGTTTTGAAAACTAAAAGTTTCTAGTTAAACTAATTCACCCACCCCTTCCCCAACACCCCCCCTCTTAAATGAGTGCTCTTCAAATAATTCCCAATTTGGCTATGTCAGTGGTACCATTAAGTTTGGCATATATCTTAAAGATCATCCATGGGTGATTGATCAATCAGTTATTACAAAGCAAATATTAATCTATTACAATCTATCCTATATGTGATATTTACGCAAAGCATAAATGACTACATAAAGGTTATTTGGAATAATTGAAAACCTCTATATGAATTTAGAGTGGGTGAAACTCTTATGAAGTGTTCAAGTAATGTAAGGAAAGAAAAATCAGAGTACACAATCAAATTTTGGTTTCAGTGGGTGAATCTTCTCCAGAGGCAGCGGTAGGTAATCTTTGTTTGTTGTATTTTGTCATCACACCAGAGACTGTTAGCATAAGAAGGTAATGAATTTCTCAGAAACAATTGCATGTTTCTACCAACAATTGACAGGACTAACAATTTTTATTTTTCTGATTTAGCTACTGAAGCCCCAAAAGATTGAGGTCAAAGTTCATTCCAATTATTAATTAGAAAGTCAAACATCAGAATTTCCAAATTCCAGCAAAAAGAATCTGCCACTATCATCATGCCAACTGGCATTCGCGACTATTTTGACTGATGACCATGAAATGATAATTGGTTGTTGTAACAAAGGAGAGGAATACTCCTTATATTAGAGATTACAGTAGATTTTTCCATAATGAAAACAATCAAGAACAAAAGACCGAATAGAAAGATATTAAAAACTAAAGGACCTACAAAATAAAAAGCCAATAACAAACTTACTAAATGACTTAAATGACCATTATAGACTAAATATAACAATTATTTTAATACCCTCCACTTAATTGTCATTCTACTAACAACCATGCAGAATCAGCTGGCCTTTTGGCCATGAATGGATAGTAGGCTGACTCCTCTGAATACTCTGCAACCTGAGCTGTTGTTGAGATCCTCACTGGTTGGATTTTCGATCACCAAACTTGTGTACATGACCAAGTTAACCGCAATAATGGCATGTTATAGATTTCAGATTCTTTGAAGAATCGTCAAATTCGCTAAAAAATTTATTGATAAAAAGTTCGCCAAAAACCCCATGATTTATGTATTGAAAAAATCAGACAAAAAACTTCTAGAAATTTCAAGGACAGTTCCAATTAAATGTACCACAAATTTTCGTTTAAAAGATCCAACAAAAAAGAACCTATGCTTTGATACCATGAAATGATAATTGATTGTTGTAAGAACGGAAAGGAATGCTCCTGTAATAACCCATTCTAATTCTACCCAAATACTACTCTTAATCAAACGTTTATTTTGTTTAACGGATTGCATATAACCTCTGGATCATTTTGACAGACAGTTGACATACGTTTAAGATTGTGCAGTTTGTTTTACAATTTGAACACCATTATATTATCCCAATTATTATATATGACCACCTTTGAACTGTGTATTGGTTCTCTAAACTCAATTTTAATTTCCAGGTTTCAAATTCAATCTGCAGTGAACATTTCAGAATAGTTTGCATAACTATATTTCCCATAAAGATGATAAGATGATTGAGTGCACCTGTATTAATCTGCAGAACTTCCAATTGCTTGTCACGATCTATTTTGCAGACCTTCCAAATATATGTTGCTTTCTGCTCGGGCACCGCTGCTGAAAGTAAATTGTAATTACACGCATGCTTACTAGCAATTACAGTGTCTGGGGTATAGAATCATCGCACTCCACTGGTATTAACGGCATCTATAATTCTTAAACATTCTTTGTGTCACTAGGTTAGCACAAGGCGTGACTTCTACCGATACTTCTATATGCGTTACGACCACTTCTTTGCCAAACAATTACGAACTCCTATGTTTTACAGTGTTCAATCTTTTGTGGCAATATCTGTTGCGGTGAGAGTTCTATGACCCATTATCTGGTTGAAGACTATGACACACGAACACCCACATTAAGCATGGATTGGAATCGTTGAGACTTTTGTGTATTCCCAACTCACATTCGCTTCAAGATGGAATAATATGTTCCCGCACTACCACCAATTCACATTGAAACCTCCAGTAAGCCATGTTATTCATTCTCACCGATAATTGCCATAAGAAGTCACCCCGATATCTGGTTTGATGTTGCTACAGTCACTGCATCTTTCTGCTACGAATATTGGGAGCTTCGCTCATTAACAAATAATGTCTCAATGTATTTCCCTGCACTTGCAATCTATCGCCAAAGACTTCATAAAGTTGTCCTTTGTTTATGTCACACTGAGAAATCTAGATGATTTCTCCAAGGCCATTTAGAGCAAGTCTTTCACTGTTGAAGATGGTATATCCGAGGTTTCCAACCAGAGCCTATAAATCTGAGAAACTCCTCAAAAATATTTATAAACGAAAATAGTAAACCATTCGATGCACACATCAATTCCTAGACTCCCTTTTATAATATTATTTTCAATTCCATTTAGTTGATTTCCGGTATGGTTAGTGACTTTGATTAATCATCATTTCCTTAAAGTCGCTTTAATTATTAATGTTTTTTAATTTAATATTTAGGTAATAATAATTAATTATTATTTAATTACCATTTTTTAAATATTTAAGTTTTAGGAATTAAAAAATATTTTATTTTGCAAATCAGAAAAAAATGGGACATTACAAATCCTCCCATCCTGGGATTGCTTGTCCTCGAGCAATCAGATTTTTGAATGATGAATCAACTGTCATATGTACCAAACCACCTGGGTTCCAAATCAATCTCACGAATTCTTTCGCAAGACTCCGCTGCACCACACTGATATAGCTAAAATTTGCTTCACTGTAAAATACTCCGCCAATCATGCAAACCCCAAGATCCCAAATCTGAACATCATCTTCAGCATCAATGATCAAGAGGAAAGGAGAAGTATCATTCATCGAAGCTACATTAGTGTGTTTCACCAATTGTCCATCGCCTGAAATTGTAAGAGAAATTACACCAATCCGTGCAACCAATTGTACTCAACAAATCAAAGTATAGTGAAATTGTTTTTTTTGTCATCCTTATAAATTATCATATCCTTCTGAGAAGGAAATCTGGAAAACTCATAAGAATATGCTACCTATAGCACAACATCCACCAAAATCACTAACACTGTTTTTGGAGATATTTGTCCATGTTGCTTATGTAAATCTGGTTGTTTAACTTTTGATGTACTTTGACGATCACAAAGCTCAATTTGAGCACTCATTTCTGGTTTTGTTTGAGAACCCATGTATCTATGCCTTTCCTTAATTTTTTGCAAGTTCTCCCTTCCTTGAGCAGCTATCATCTTAGCATACTTACCTTTCTCCATCCACACATTGCACTACAAGAGAGTCTTTTCAACATGTTCACTAATAACCATCCATTCCCTAGGTTTATTGTCCATTGTTGACATGTCATCGTCAGCCACAGATTCTTCAAGCATTTCTTCAATCTGTGTTCCTTCATCCTCTTCACTTTAGTGGAACGAATTATTTGTCAAATGTTTTAAAAATTCTTCCCTATGGATTTCCTCAATGCCTTCAATTATTAACACCATTTCTTTAATCCTGAAATTTTCTTCTTGTTTCTTTGGTGAAGGTGTTACCCTTTCTGATTGGTGTAAAGAATAGTGAGCCATACTCAATTTTAAGCACAGTTCATCAACTTTTGTTTCTCTATCTTCGACAAGCTTAATATCAAAGTCTTTTTCCCTAAGCAATTGCAAGTAACCCGATTTAGTTTGTTCTAATGCTACTTTGATCATTTGTAGCTGTGTTTAGTTTGTTCTAATGCTACTTTGATCATTTGTAGCTGTGTACTAGGAATTCCATTGGCAATTCCTTTTTGCCTTTCCCCCCTTGAGAATTCCACATAAGTTCTTAAATGTAATTATGAGTAATGTCAATTCTTGACAACACTTATACAATTTTCTCCTCTATAACTGTTCCTTCAAATTTTGTCCTGCCAAACTTCTTCTTTTGTTCTCATCAAAGTGAGTCGTAGTATCACACAAATTTTTTGATTCACTATCATTTGTAAGAATACTCTCTTCATCAAAAGCAATTGTCATGCTATAGGTTACCATATAATTCTCGATCGTATGAGCATAATTCATCCTTTCATTAGACTTATCAATATTAATATCAAGTTCACCCACAAAAAAATTTCAGCACCCTTTCTTCGCAAACTTAGGGTGGTTGGAGTCTACGATTTTATTAACGCATTGATCTGTAATAGATTAAACACATGAGGTTTCATCTTCATCCTCTGTGGAATCACAAATAATGAGCTCATCTCGTATTTCTTTGCAGGCTCTTGGAATATTTTTTCTAGCTTCATCATGAGAGGAATTATTCTCTTCACAATCTTTCATCTGAACCCCTTTCTTCAAGACAGGTTTTAGCTTCCCTTCACATTGATTGAACACATTGCAGACCAAAGTGTATGCAAACAAAGAAATTGCACATTCATGTTTCACAACAGCCCAAACCAGTGATAAAATAGATTAAGAAATAAGTTTTAGGATAGCTAAAAATGTAATAGCACTCTATGTTGTATGTGTTTTCCAAATGCAACAATCTCTCTTTCATTTATATCGGGAATGAGGCTAGGAGAGACATGTCCCTTCGTGGGACATGTCTATTCATTATTATTTATAAGAAAGGACATGCCTCTTCCCATTAATTATAATTTAATCAATCTTATAATGTTTCATCAATCAATTATTAATTAAGAATAATATAAAAATTTACTATTGAATATTAAATTTCATATGATTAATAATAATATAACACATATATTATATTATTATTAATCAACATATATTATATGTATTCTAATGATCATACGACTGAAGCTACAAACATTAACACTCCCTCTTAGCTCGGAAGGATGATGTGTACTCCAGTGTCAACACTTATGACCCTCACCATAGTTATACTAAACATCAACACTCCCTATTAGCTAGGGAGGATAAATCAATCCAATCAACAATTATATGACACTTGACAACATCAATCATATGATGTAAGCAATAAAAGCATCATCCTCGTGATGTAATCAATAGAAACATAGTCTCAACATGTGGATTGCCTCCATCGGCGATTCTATCCACAAACTCTCAGATGGATTGCCTCCATCGGCAATTCTATCCACAAGCTCTCAAGTGGATTGCCTCCATCAGGGATTCTATCCACAAGCTCTCAGGTGGATTGCCTCCATCGGCGATTATCCACAAGCTCTCATGTAGATTGCCTCCATCCGCGATTCTATCCACAAGCTCGCGAGCTTTAGAGTGGATTGCCTCCATCGGCAATTCTATCCACAAGCTCGCGAACTTTAGAGTGGATTGCCTCCATCGACGATTCTATCCACAAACTCATGAGCTTTAGAGTGAATTGCCTCCATCGGCGATTCTATCCACAAGCTCATGAGCTTTAATGTGGATTGCCTCAATCGGCGATTCTATCCACAAGTTCTATCTATTATGATCTGTTTCAGCCATCACAAGATGTCTATCACAGTAGAAGGTCAAGTTATTTTAAGATCGTCACCTTTCAATAACTCTTACAAATACAAGTGATGATCCTGATGTACACAGGGGGCAGGCCCATTAAAAATATGGAGTCACACACATGACATTCATCGTGCCTCAGCGCAGAGGGTGAAAACAAGGGATTTCACCTCGCACTTCTCTCACAGAGAAAAACTCATTGAGCAGATATCAATTTGTTGATCATCCAAGATTGCTTAAGATGAACTGTAAGACTCCCTCTGAATCTGATATCAATATTCTTAGCTCCCCGTTCAAAGTTACCTCTGAAGAATCAGATTCCCTCTGAAAACAATTTCTTGTGCTTCTATCCTAAAGGTATGTCAGAGAGAGATTACAAATAGCTTATAAACTAAACTATCTCATACGGAAATACCAAAGATAGAAGCATACAAGATTTTATTAGCCAATATTATAGCATAAATTTCAAACACAATAATTCATGTGCATTAATGAAACATGGAATACTTATCTTAAGTTTCAAATATTTCCTTAACATGGTATCAGAGCCAGACTGCAAATGTAAGAGAGTAGTTTGTTGATGGTGAATGTGTGACTGTCTCAGAAAATACAGTCTCAGTTCAGGGACTATATCTCACAAATCCACCGTTGGAATTTTCTGAATTTTGGATATGTTGGTGAAAAACAAATTTTGAAAAATCTCACTGGAGCAATTGGGGAGAAAGTGTGGGGTTCAAAAGTTATGATGGACTGTGTACGGGTCTATGTGAAATTCCTGAAAGCGGCTTTCATTAAAGAGATATTAATTTGTTATAATTGTGATCAAGCATTAACAAAGAAGAACGTATTCAAGGAAGTCTGTCTCTTTCTAGAAAGAAAGAATTAATTATAGAGTGTCGCCTCTCTTGGAGCAATCAAGTCATTTCACAAGAAGACATGATTATTGTTATACGATATAAGAGCGGGAATTGTACATTGTGGGGGGAATAATAACCAATGTTACATTTCCATTTGAACCATCCTTAGTGGAGAGTAAGAAAATGGTGATCATCCACTCTAGGTTGTCGCTCTGCATGAAGGTCGTCGACATGGCTAGCACAAACAACATTATGATCTCCTGCAGCGTGTCCGCCACAAACAACTTCAAATTTTGATGAGTTGATATTTCCTATATGGGCTCTGATACTAAGTTAAGTTTTAGGATAGCTGCAAATGTAATAGCACTCTATGTTGTATGTGTTTTCCAAATGCAACAATCTCTCTTTCATTTATATTGGGAATGAAGCTAGGTGAGACGTGTCCCTTCATGGGACATGTCTATTCATTATTATTTATAAGAAAGGACATGCCTCCCATTAATTATAATTTAATCAATCTTATAATGTTTCATCAATCAATTATTAATTAAGAATAATATAATAATTTAATATTGAATATTAAATTTCATATGATTAATAATAATATAACATATATATTATATTATTATTAATCAACATATATTATATATATTCTAATGATCATACGACTGAAGCTACAAACATTAACAGTTTCACTCTCATTGATAGTCAAAACCATAATATTCTGCATATATGCAATAACCTCTTTATCATGTGCTTGCTTAACTATGACCAAGAAATGATGAAACATATCGTAAATCAAATCTTGCAATCCTAAATCCAAGAGAAGGTTACTTACTCTAACTTCAAAAAAAATCAGTATAGCAAACCTTCATGAAGAATGAATGCTACGGACGTAGTCAAGACCCTGAAAACTATCAACATCAATATATTCTTCATGGTGTCATCATTATAGGGAACATGTGGTCAAGACCAATCTGATTCCAGCATTTGAATGCATCAACAACCAGTCTTGCTTCAAGGAAAACATCACAGGAATGAGAGCAAAATGTAAAAAGTGTGAAGGTGAATGTTCCACTATACTCAAACATCCTTCCAGTTCATTCAAGATATTAAAAACAACATTCCTTGGTTGATGATTACAAAGCTTGACACCCACTTCTTGAAGAGCTTTAACCAACCAAAGTTTTTCTTTTGACCCCATACTTGATCTAAGATTGTTTTTCCTACAGGCTGGTAGCAACTTTAGCTTTGATACCACTGTAATAACCCGTTCTAATTCTACCCAAATACTGCTCTTAATCAAACAGATATTTTGTTAAACAGATTGCATATAACCTCCGGATCATTTTGACAAACAGTTGACATACGTTTTAGAATGTGGAGTTTGTTTCACAGTTTGAACACCATTGTATTATCCCAATTATTATATATGAACACCTTTGAACTGTGTATTGGTTCTCTAAACTCAATTTTAATTTCCAGGTTTCAAATTCAATCTGCAGTGAACATTTCAAAATAGTTTGCATAACTATATTTCCCGTAAAGAATGATAAGATGATTGAGTGCACCTGTATTAATCTGAAGAACTTCCAATTGCCTGTCACGATCTATTTTGTGGACCTTCCAAATATGTGTTGCTTTCTGCTCGGGTATCGCTGCTGAAAGTAAATTGTAATTACATGCATGCTTACTAGCAATTAGAGTGTCTGGGGTATAGAATCATCGCACTCCACTGGTATTAACGGCATCTATAATTCTTAAACATTCTTTGTGTCGCCAGGTTAGCACAAGGTGTGACTTCTACCGGTACTTCTATGTGTTACGACCACTTCTTTACCAAACAATTACAAACTCCTCTGTTTTACTGCGTCCAATCTCCTGTGGCAATATCTGTTGCGGTGAGATTTCTATAACCCGTTATCGGGTTGAACACTTTGACACCCGAACACCCGCGTTCAGCATGGATTGGAATCGTTGAGACTTACGTGTATTCCCAACTCACATTCACTTCAGGATGGAATAGTATGTTCCCACACTACCACCCATTCACATTGAAACCGTCAGTCAACCACGTTATTCATTGTTCATAAGAAACCGCCCCGATATCTAGTTTGATGTCACACAGTCACCATGTCTTTCTGCTACGAATATTGGGAGCTTCGCTCATTAACAAATAATGTGTCAATCTATTTCCCAGCACTTCCAATCTATCACCAAAGACTTCATAGAGTTGTCCTTCATTTATGTCCCACTAAGAAATTTGGTTGATATTTCTCCACGTCCATTTAGAGCAGGTCTTTCACTACAGAAGATGGTGTATCCCAGGTTTCCAACCTGAGTCTGTAAATCTGAGAACCTCCTCAGAAATATTTATATACGAAAATAGAAAACTATTCCATGCCCACATCAATTCCCAGACTCTCTTTTATAATATTATTTTCAGTTCCATTCACTTGCTTTCCGATATGGTTAGTGACTTCGATTAATCATTATTTCCTTAAAGTCACTTTAATTCTATGTTACCCTGAGTTTTTGGGTTGGGGGGACGGGGGAACAGATTTCCGGGACTTTTTTTGTCAGAGCAGGGGACAATAGGGGATGGCTATATATATATATATATATATATATATATACAAGCATGGTAACATAGGTTAAAACTCAAGGGTAATAAAAAAATAAAATAAAGTCGAGGTAACATAAACCCGGTAACTTAATATAATAGCAGAAACTTGGGGTAACATAGGCAAAAACTAAAAGGATGTGTAAAGGAGATTTTGGACTATTAAATACAAGCATGGTGACCAATGGAGGGGTTACCACTCCTAATTTCACAGTCTACACAATACTGCAAATATTTTTAGAAAAGCTATAGGAGAACTTGGAATTTGTTCAGAAAATTCAGAAGTAATATTTCTGGTCAAAGATCTTAAGTATGCCCGATGAAGGAGAAGCAGAAAGTTCGGCACCCATGAACACAAGCTTGAACAAGTGACAGCTGTTAAATTTGTCTACACTAGTATATATATTAAATTTGCATTTTCAGGTAAGCTTGAACAAGTGAGGCTGCTAAATTTGGCTTGAGCAAATGTCATCAAACACCTCTGCAAATGCCCTAAATCGTCTCTCCAAACCCTGTCTTAGGCTCTTAGTTGTGTGCATCCATCGGTACGAAAAAATGAATGAAAAAAATTAAAAGGCAAACATTATAACATATGATATGTAAGTTGTAACATATCGTATGTTATAATTTATATTGCAATTTATTTACAATTTTTTTGTCTTGTTTTTTTCGTCATCGGAAACCTCAATCCGTCCCTGAGACGGTCATCAACCATAGGCAACGCGTTGACCGTTTCCAAAGTTTCTGGGATGGGTTTCCGATTTTTTACCTAGTCGGGGACCGTCCCCTAGTCCCCGAAACTGTCCTCATTTCTGAAACCTGGGGTTTAGGGGTGGAAACGCATTTCCGACTAACATAGCTTTAATTATTAATGTTACCTTAATTTAATATTTAGGTAATAATAATAAGAATTATTATTTAATTCCCACTTTTGAAATATTTAAGTTATAGGAATTATAAAATATTTTACTTTCCAAGTCAGATAAAAATGGGACATTACATCTCCTTATATAAGAGATTACAAGAGATCTTTTCATAACATAAATGATCGAGAACAAAAGACAAAATGAAAAGATAATAAAAACTATCTAAATGTCTTACATAATAGAAACCTAATAAAAATTAAGTAGATGACTTAAATGCCAATTATAAACTACATATAACAATATTACTTTAATAGAACATTATGAACATGTGAGCAGAAATTTGATAGTCTAGCACTACATTAGACCAAGGCTTAGACCTAAGTGCTCTTTTTATAGTGTAATTTGTCTGGTGAAAGTTGAAGTTGGAAAAATGAAGATGCACTTTTATGAAAGGCGGCTCACAAATTCAAATTTTATGCACTTGTTTTCGGCACTCTAACAGCAAGACATAATATTGTATTAGCGCTACAAACTTCAAGTAGTATTCAGAAAACAAAAGCTTAGCCAAACAACTAAAAGGTAAAGTTCAAAATGTAAAGCCCTATTGAATACTTTTTATCGACAATGAAACAATTAAAGAGGCAACCTACAACACAAAAATGTAGCAGCCTGCCATTGGCTGCTACATTTTGAAAGAGCTTGGTGAAATGTGAGTGGAAACATATGTTATTCGAGATTAGCTGACTTAAAACTCTATATTCCTAGTGGTGAATAAAAATATGTAAAAGGGATAATGTGTTTTCAATGAATCCAAGCATAACTGTCAAGTAGTCCTATCTTTCTAACCAAACTTTTATGAATTTGAACTTCCAAATTTGATGTTTTCATAGGAAAGCTAGGGAATCAAGTACGTTAGATAGAATGCGAGCTACATTAGGTTTGGCGGTATATTTTGACATCTTCTATGTTATTACATATCAAATCAGGTCGCTTTCAGATTTAAACAAAAGAGTTCTCCCTTAAATTAATCAAACATACATGAGTTCAGAGTGACAAGATTTTGGAAACACACTTGAAAACTGATAGTAAATTAAACTTTGCAAGTTTCAATAGAGAAACTTGTGCACGTGGGAAAAGAGAGATAGAAGATGGAATGCTTAGGATGACTAATAGAAGCTTACTACAAAATTTGAAACTTTGAAGACTGTAATGTCCACAATTTGAGTAGAATTATGTGAGCTTTTATCTGAATTCTTTAGTTCCTAATGCTTATTGGTAAGTGAAAGGGGACTCCAAAGGTCTTGGAGGATGTATGTTTTTTCATTTTAGGATTTTTATTTTTGCAAATGAGTGCAGTATTAAGACTCCTCAATAGACCTCCCTCAATTGCTTCTTATGCACCTATTTGTACTACTCCTTTTCCTACTCCACCTACACCTCCACAACCTTCAATAATCCACAGTTCTATTATTACTCCTCCCTCTCGGCCCTTAATTTAAACCTTTAGTCAATTCCCATTTCTAAATCTATATTGTTTCCTTGTTTTAGTCCTCACACCTTAATTCCACCACATCAATCTTCACCTTTCACTACTCCTACCTACAATTTTGGTCATATACCTTTCTATACTGATGCTTCCATGACCGCTACAGCTATCATCTAGTCGACTTCTATGCCTCTCAAATGTTATGCTACTCACCATACCTATCAACTCCCACCATCCTAATCTATGACCATATCAATTACTTCTATGCCACCCAAATCTTAAGCAAGTAGGGGAAAGACCGGGAGAGCACCAATGTTTGTTTAAAAATAATTAACTTGTTAAGCCTTTAAATTTATTTTCTTATATTATTAATTTTATAACTTGTTTATTAAGTTTATTATTTATTAAATTGATTTGGGTTATAATATATTTATTAATTGTATTTTCAATTCTAATTATCTTATAATATCATTTGAATTTATTTTGCATCGACATTTTCAATCACACTCAATGATTCATTATCCATAATTTATTATGTTCTCATCCTGATTGTGATCCAAAAGTTAAAACATTGATGCAAAAAAAAATTACACAGTTAATTCAAAAAAACTCTTCTCATCTTAATGGAATGTGGAAAATCATGAATACTAGAGTCTATTATTTATATTTAGTTTGCAATTTATTTTTTTAGACTTCTCAATTTATTTTAACTGAATATCAACTTGTTAGATATTTGTGATGTATTTAGATATATTTAAAATAATCATTAATAAAAACTTGAACTAAATTTATGATGAAGTTTAAATAAAAGACAAACAAAATCATGTATAAACATAACTTACTTAACAAAGACATAATGAAAAATATGAGCAGATTTAGAAAATAATTGAATCATGCCCCAATTTACATAAACAGTAAAATAAGTAAAATGAATCCACCCAAACAAATGTTAAAATAATATTCTAACGTCATATATGATTAAATGAAAAGCAATTTGAGGGGTAAAGAAATTGAATTGGCAAGATCACAAACCTCTTCCAAGCAAGATCAATTTGGATTTGAAAAGTCTTTGTGCATTGTCTCGTATTGCAACCTCAATCTTTAAAACAGTCACCATGACAAACAAGTAAACTCTTTCTGAACACGGTTGACTAAAAGCAATAACAAAAACTAGAAAAGGCAACAAATAATTACACCAGCACTAGCCAATAAACACATTACTATCAATAAGATACAGAGGATGCTCATGTGAAATTAAAGGCCCTGTTTAGGATATAAGTACTAATTCATGAATACTTTTTATTTGCAAAGTTAAAATTAATAAAATAAAGATATCAAATATCTTCTAGTTTTAGACACTTATAAAAACATTGCAATCATATATCATGTACTTGAGCATCAGTAATGTTGAAAACCCGTTTCCAGGGTAAAAGGAATTTTGACGCATCCCCAAATATAATATTTGAAATGTAAACCAACTTTTGAAATGCCTGCAATGAGACACCAGAGAACTCAGTAAGTCCTAATGTACATCTGACGCTAAGAGACATCCTGCACTCTCCATAACATATTGTTTGCAATAAGTGTACCTACCCTGCGTTCCTCTGTTACAGCATCACGATCTCCTGTTTCAAGTCTCTGCCTAAACATGCGTCTTCCTATCTATAAAAATATAAGTACCACGCAACAAAGAAGTGTTACTTCAGGAGACAGAAATGATCCTCATATCAAACATACCACTTAGACAAACAAAAAATAAAATTTACAAGTTTTTTATTTAAATGAGTTGATCAAATTATAATTTCACAAGTATTTCATTTAAAGGAATTGATCAAATCATACATACTTCTATATGCACAACTGCTGCATCAGGGTCATCAATACCCAGAGCATTTTTGAATTGAGTTATTACATCTGCCTCGTTGCCTTTAAGGTCCTCATTGCCAGGAGGAATGACAGAGGAAACATACCTGAAGAACAATGTTCAGATTAAATAGAGCAGCTTCAATCTAATTTTATATTTATCTAGCCAATGTTGTTACAAATAACTAAAATAATTCAGGAACAAATTCTTCACAAACCTAACAGTGGCTGAACATGTGAAACATCATTCTAACTAAAGAGTTAAGGTACCAAACATCCTGAAAGCTGCTCTCAGCTAAAAAAATACCCAATGTTTAAATTGTTTAAGAATATGTTCTGACACTGTATATAAATCTTTTTTTGATCGGTAAATATGAGTATTTTATTAATAGTTTAAAAGTATAATGAGTACAAACATATAAGAGCACATTAACAGATAGTATCACCCCCAAAAACCAGTCCCCAAAAAACCAGCACAGGATAACAGTATGCCACTTACAACATATAAAACACACTTGAACAAAGTGGCATAAAACATCACCAGACTGTGACTCCCTACCTTCGGCACCCTTATGCACAGATAAAACAGTACATAATGATGAAAAACCTAAGCGTCACTGGAAGCAAATAATACATTGTAAGAAAACATTCCATACATCTTTGACATACAAAACACGGGCCAGAAGACAAAAGGATGCAGGTTACAGTTCAAATCAGAAAGCTTGCGGAACTTAACTTGCACCACCCAGTGATGTGGCCACAACCAACTGCACGTTCACATTCTTGCTGCCAGCAGGGCACCCTCTTCGTCGCCTTGGAACCTCCTGCCTATGTTCATGCTGCTCCTCTGGCAAGTCGAAAAGCCCAAATATCCCTGATTTGATGAAAGTGTTTAATACCACTGAGGCCAGTTTGAGCTGCAGCATGCCGCACTTCACGATCTTCATCCACGTGCCAAAGGAAAAAGGGGCTGAGAGGAGGGGTGACTTCACCTACGTGAAGCCATCCATTGCCCAGCACCACAAACCCTTCACCCGGCATTGCATTTAGTAAGAGAGACTCCATTCTCCCATGCCACTCCTCTCCAACACATTGCAGCATGAGCCTGGTAGTGTTCACCTTCGAACCAAGTTCAAGGCACCATGCCATGAACAAAGACGAAATGTCCGCATTCCTCTTATACCAGTGTTAACCCTATAAGAATTCTTCTCCCAAAACAACTCCGACTTGGAGCAAGAAATCTTCATCTTCAAAAGTGAAGATATTCTTCAGCCACTCCTGTGAGATTTTGCCCCAAAATGCCACCGTTGGCTTCTCCGAACACAATAAAAAGTTGCCTTGCACTTATGCCTGTGAAAAGCCAAGCTGAACGGACACTTCTCGATGCCACCCAAATGCAATTGTGACAATAAAGACTCTAAGTCATAGATAAGAATGTGGTCAATGACGTAGACTCCAAGCAAGATTGCAACCTTTCTCACTCGTTCCACCTCACGTAGTGAGGAACGGAGTAATGACCTGTCATTCCTTACTACCTGACGCAAGGTTGTACTATCCTCAAAAGGCGTTTGCACTCCAAGTTGAACTCCACTATCTTTGGCGAAATTGACAACTTCCTCCTCCCCAGGCAAGTCAACCGCCAAATTAGAATATCTATCCGCTTTCAAGTTGCGTTGTCTCTTGACATGTGAAAATTTGAAATTTCTAACTGTTGATAAGAGTGTTAGGTGATCCATGAAGGAGCATAGATTCTATTAAACAACAAGTTGCATTATGTTGTGTGATGTATGAGACAAAAGAGGAGGATGAATGGAAATAATCTAGCAAGTTGCATTATGGTAGTTCCACTCTTCCCAAGAGAGATGGGATTAGTGCACTAATCACCTTCACAACTGAATCAATTTTCCAATCCTCAGCTCCCCCTTTAATGATTGTGTTTGTGATGATTTGAGAGTCTCCCTTAAGGTGCAACATCGGAAGCGACATTTTCTTGGCAAACTTCGCGGCAAGAGGAGTCGTGTTAGCTTCAGCAATATTGTTTGTGCCATATGGAAGCTTTTGCATGCTAAATGCAATAACATTTCCATTCCAATCTTCGGCCACACACCCTGCACTCGATGGTTCCAGTTATCCTTGGAGGCCAAGTCAAAGATGATCTTGATCCACCCTACATCTAGACACAGCCATACTTTCAAGCTTTCCCTTAAAATAGAAGGATTGGCTCCTCCCGGCCCATTTATAGGCCCTAACACCGTACATAATTGTTCAAACACAATGTTTTATATTAATTGTGGGTGAAAATAGCTTTGCTATTCTACCATTTCATAACAAAATGAAGCTCATTTTGAGTGATGGTTAGGTACCATGGAACTAGAAGTGAAATGCCTTCATCCAAGTGTGGGGATAATTCAAAATTACGAGGGGTTTGAAAAGATAAGGCTCTGAAAGGAAACAAGTTCCCTTTTTGTCCAGGAATCGAAACAAGCATATAGAAGTTGATATTAGTGTTTGCTCTGAAATTGCAAGGTACAGTTATGTACTATGACAGATTCCCAGCAGAGAAATGCAATGGATTAAAGACAAGAGAGGTGCATCACCCTGCAGGGCCTATCTTAGTGGTGCAGTTGTTGCTCGGCTAATTTTACATGAAATTTTGCTACACTGATAACAAAAGTTTGTAGACTGAGGGGATTGTCAGATGGATTCAAAAGACCATTTTTTTAAAGTAATTTCAATTTAACAATGAATGGGCCCATGAACAACTGCATATGTCATGGTGACGATTTTGTTGAGTGAATGAAAAGTGTGAAGAAAATGAAAAATATTCTGATTCAGAAAAGTAGATGAAATTAGGGACACAAACTCATTTATTTTGATATTTAGTATCTAGACAAAAGTATTTTTTCTTCATGGGGATTAATATTTCCCTATAGCTCACTACTACATGGCTTCGCTTTTTTGCAGGTATAATGTCCCCATTTTGACGCCTTCCTTAGTGCCAGTACCAACTATCAGAATTAACCAATCACCAAGTTCCTGTAGGCTAATACAGTGGATAGGGAAACCATTTAGGGATTTGAGACCCTTTGATGAGGTTTGTGGATCATTTCGAGAATTCATCATCAGTCTCCTATTTTTGGGGGGATCCATATTTTTTAGGAGACTGTCAGTTTGCCCGTTGACTACTCTAAGCTGGTGGAACTGAGCAGGAGGCTTTATGAGCCATTTTGGATGTTTAGAGTCAATCCCCTATTTTTTAGAGTTCTTATTTTTTAGGAGACTACCAGTTCACTTATTGCCCACTCAAAGAATCGTGGAGCATGGCAAGAGGCCTTATGAGCATTTTCCGTTGATCAAAGTCAGTCTCCTATTTTTTAGGAGGATCCCTATTTTTTGGGAGGAGATTACCAATTGGCTCTACTTCATTCAAACATTGCCCCATGACCAAGTTGCAGATTCAGATTTCAATTGGAGAGCTCAGGTGATAGATTCAAAATAAATATTAAAATTTCTCTATAGTTAACTTTAATATTTTAATTAAATCAACTTATTAAAGGGAGTCATGATGCCAAAAAGTTACTTTATATTATTTTAATAAAGTAGCCAATAAGCGGACCACCATGGGTCATGATGCCTAGTAAGGCCTAATTAAGTTGTTTTTAAAGCAACTTATTGTTATTAAAGGGAGTCATAAGGGGTTCGAATTTTATGAGGATGTAATGTCCCCTTTCTAGCACAAGTTGCATGATATTGTCGTTAGCCTATTTACCCATGGTGACGTAGGCTAACAAGGACATTTAAGGGATTTTGAGGCCGTTTGGCCTAGGCAGATTTGTTGGCAATTCATTCTGAGGTGATCTGAGGCAGTTTTTGGCGAATTTACTATTTATAGTAAGTCATTATGGGCATGTGGGCTTCTAGTTGCAGGGGCTTGTCGATGACTAATTGTTTAATATCAACAAGATCGTTTATTTATAATTGATATGATTTATTATGTGTTAATAAACTTATATTAAAAAGTTAAATTTAATTATTTAACTTCATTACTGCATAGTTTATGGCTTGCGGGAAAGATTTAAATTAATATGGTCCTCCTATATTTTATAACACATTGGAGACATAAAAGGTAAATAGGGAAATATTAAAGAAAAAAAGCACTCAATTGGGGCCACGAGAAAATAGGAGCTGCAGGAAAATATTAGCCGCGAGAAAATAGGAGGAAAAAACAAATCCCGAAAAATAGGGAAAGGCAAAAGTGTTATGTTTCTATCCCACATTGACGAAACAAGTGTGAGAACTCATGTGAAAACAATATAAAAAGGAATAAAGAGCTCTCTTTCAATATTCGTGGAAAATATACAAAGTTTACGAAATTGTTTGGAGAAATCGTATTTTTGGGCTTGGAGGACGAAAACCCTTCTCGCTAGCATTCTCTTTGTTGTTGACAGATGCAATTAGGAGAATTTATGGGAATTGTTTGAGCACTAAGGTAAATATCTGTGTATGTAATACAGTTAGTACTTCATTACATGAGATCTTAGAGCTGGGAGAGTTTGATTTGAGGTATTGAAGAGGTTGTTCGAACTAGTAATGACCGATATCCATTTCTATATGCTGGCCATGAGTGCTAAGAGTCTATAAACTAAGATTTGTTGGTTGTATAAGTCTGAAACAGAACAGTACAGAAGTCTAGAAGCTGTAAGGAGTGTTGTACAAGTTACAATTGTATTCATGCCATACATACCTGAAGCTGCTATCAAAGGTGTTGTAATAGGGTTTAGAGAGCTGCTACAGGACTGTATAGGTCTGAGGTTCATTAGGGACAACTCCTATCAGTCAAAGAGATCATACAGCAGTGCCAAACAAGTATTCATCTAGCTGCACATGAAAGGAATCTGAAGCATCGCGTCTAGAGCATGAATGGGGGCATCAATCCATAATGCATTAGTTCTGAAAATAGATACCAGGTCTGCAATGTTTGTAATTTGTTTGTTATGCTAAACAAATCAATAAAATCTGAAAGCGTGTATTGCTATCAGACTTTCCTTCTATCATCTTGCATGAGTATCATCCCTATATTATTGTGCTAGCATTTGTTATGTTTTGGTTCCTATTTGAATTACTTAGCAACGATAACAAACACCACATCAAACACATTTACATCAGCATTCTGAGAACCAATCAAAAACTAAGTATTCAAATTTCAAGCAAACTGTTTGAAGAAATTTCCATGAGCTAAATTTAAAAAAATTGGATCAGATCAAGGGGTTATCTTACAGAGGAGAAATAAGTTCTAAAAAAACATTAACAACTAAGAGAGAAACCCTAAAAAGGGATCGAGACTCTTGGGAGAGAAATAAAGTAACTTTGGGAGCCTTCATTATTCATTCTATGCATTGAGAAAATTGGGGTTTTGGCTTCTTGGAAGAGAAGGGTTTTCAGCAGCAGCAATCAGACTTTTGGAAACAACAATTCACAAGAGATCAAGTACCTATAGGTGTGAAACTATCACCTAAGGGTATTCTCACAGGTTAAAAGAATCTTCAGTCATTGGTGAAAAGAAATTAGGGAGAAATCAGAGAGAATCAGACTTAAATTGCAGCTCCAGTCTATTTTGGCATCTTTACCAGCTTTGCAATTCATTTGCGGGTCAGCCATACCCTTCAGGAAGAATTTCCAATCAAACACTAGCTTGGACGTGGAGGAAAAGGCATTCACAGGTTGCAGATCAGAATTGTTTAAGGTAAGATATCACAGATCAGACGTTAAGAGGGTGCTGTGGTGAAGAAAATGGGGTTATTCATTTCAGTTATTAGCTGCCCAGTATCAAGATCTAACTGTACTTGACTTGAATGGGCATGTAGGCTTGTTTGGGTGCAAATAAAATTCAGAATTTTTAATCATTGCCTTAGTTTTAATTACTATCATTTCCAGCAATTAGTTTCTTTTTGTTTTGATTACGTAAAAACAAGTTTTACAAGGACCCGAAACCTCTAACAAAGAGTTTTAAACGAATATTACAATAAAGTTCAGCATAAACTGTGCCATAGCACCTTAAAGAAAAAGCCCCAACAGCAAAGAGGCAGCAAGCCTAACAGCAGACAAAATACCAAAAAAAGACAGGGATAGCAAAAAGAAAAGACCCAGAACAGGACAGCTAAATGGTCTTCATTAAATCTTGCGCCTGGATCACCATCAACTGCATCTGATCAGCAGGGCTCTTGATCTCATCCAGCTCCTTATCATCCTTGGATCCCGATTTTCTGGTGCTTGCCCAAAAGACCCAGAACAGGACAGCTAAATGGTCTTCATTAAATCTTGCGCCTGGATCACCATCAGCTGCATCTGATCAGCAGGGCTCTTGATCTCATCCAGCTCCTTATCATCGTTGGATCTCGATTTTCTGGTGCTTGCCCAAGTCAGTTTGCCCGGTCCCATAGTATCTTTCTGCTCTTTCCCATCTTTGTTGCCCTTTTGTTAAATTCAATACATAGCAGAATTTCATCACAAAACCCCAAAAAATCAAAAAATGCAAAAAAATCAAAATGTTATCAAAACCTTCAAAAAAATCAGCAAAAAAGACAAAAAAAATAAGAATTTGAAGTCATCAAACCAGGGGTGGATACTACATATTGTTTTCAGCAGCAGCAATCAGGCTTTTGGGAACGGCAATTCTCAAGGACCAAGTACCTACAAGTGTGAAACTATCACCAAAGGGTATTCTCACAGGTTTTCATCAATCAGGGCTACAGGAAAGATCTATTTACAGTCTAAGTCACAGGGTTCGCCAAATTTTCGGCTTCAAGTTCAAAATTCAGTGAACATTTTAAAAAGGCATGAAATTCGATCAAATTCGGCTCAAAATTCGTACGGAAGGAGGACAACTTTTGTTTTATTAAAAAAATATTTTTGTAAAGCATTTTTAGGGATTTTTTTATAGTTTTTGTTATAAATAACGTCGTCATGTAAGATTTTGTTGAAGACGGACTTTTTTTACTTGCGGCTAGACCACGATGAATTTCTTCCGACTCAAATTGGAAGGCGTGCGTTTGTATTTTCATGGAGGAACACAGAATCTCGAGCAGATATGAAGTATCACCCCCTGAATGCAATGGTAAACAATGGAAATGAACTGCATCTTGATTGATGAGATAGTTAACGTCGATAAGTAAGAGATCAATAGATCATCATTGACATCGTTATCCTCTTCGGCTCTCCCTGTACAAGCACGGTTTCAGTTTGTCTACATCAATGGAAGAGATGAATGGATCATGGGGTCGGTAACGGAAGGAATGGATCACAGGATGCCCTCTGCAATATGTAACAATATTTAAATTAGATTTGAAGTTAGATAAATTTATCATTTAATACATAAAATTCAGCATATATATTATTTATATACCTAATAACTTAAAATTAAAATTTGGAACTAGATCTATATTATGGTATTTTAAAATCTATTACAATGTATTGAAACTTAATAATATTATTTTATTTTTAATAATTTTTATTTAATAAGTGTAAAAAATTTATATTAGTTTTATCTTTAATATAATATTATATTATTTTAATAAATAATAAATTTGATTATTTTATTTTAGAATATAATTTAGTTTCAAAATAAATTAAGCATACATAAACTATTTTTACAATTTCTTAAAATTATTATTTATATATTTTCTAAAATTTATATTTATAAAAGACAAATTTAATGTCAATTTATTTTTTCGAATTTTTCATCTTTGCCAACTTCATCTGAATTTTATTGATGCGAAACTTGAACTCGAACTTGAACCTTGTGACTTAGTTTACAGTCAATGGTGAAGACAAATTAGAGAGAAATCAGAGAGAATCAGAGTTAAATTGCAGATCTAGTCTATTTGGGCATCTTTACCAACTTGGCAATTCATTTCCAGGTCAACCATACTCTTCAGGGAGAATTCACCATCAAACCCTAGCTTGGACGTGGAGGAAAAAGGCATTCACAGGTTGCAGATCAGAATTGTTTGATGTAAGATATCACAGATCAGACATTAAGGGAGTGTTTTGGTGAAGAAAACAAGGTTATTCATTTTAGTTATTAGTTGCCCAGAATAAAAATCACACTGTACTTGACTTGTATGGGTATATGGACATGTTTGGGTGCAAATATAATTCAGAATTTGTAATCATTGCCTTAGTTTTAATTTCTATCCTTTCCAGCAATTAGTTTCCTTTTGTTAAATTCAATGCATAGCAGAATTTCATCATAAAACCCCAAAAAATCAAAAAACGCAAAAATATCAGAAAAAAAATCAGATATTACAAAACCTTCAAAAAATCAGGAAAAAGGACAAAAAAAAATATGAATTTGCAGTCATCAAACCAGGGGTGGATACTATAGATTGTTTTCAGCAGCAGCAATCAGGCTTTTCGGAATGGCAATTCTCAAGAAACCAGGTACCTACAAGTGTGAAATTATCACCCAAGGGTATTCTCACAGATTTTCATCAATCAGGGCTACACGAAATATCTATTTTCCGTCATTGATGAAGAGAAATTAGGGAGAAATCAAAGAGAATCAGGGTTAAATTGTCGATCCAGTCTATTCAGGCATCTTTACCAGCTTTGCAATTCATTTGCAGGTCAGCCATACCCTTCGGTAAAAATTTACCATCAAACCCTAGCTTGGACATGGAGGAAAAGGCATTCACAGGTTGCAGATCAGAATTGTTTGAGGCAAGGTATCACAGATCAGACATTAAGGGAGCGTTGTGGTGAAGAAAACAGGGTTATTCATTTCAGTTATTAGCTGCCCAGTATAAAGATCAGACTGTACTTGACTTGTACGGGTATGTAGACTTGTTTGGGTGCAAAAAAAAATCATAATTTATAATCATTGCCTTAGTTTTAATTACTATCATTTCCAGCAATTAGTTTCTTTTTGTTAAATTCAGTGCATGGCATAATTTCATCATAAAACCCAAAAAAATCACAAAATAATCAGAATATTACAAAACCTTCAAAAAATCCAGAAAAAAAAGAGACAAATGAGACAAAAAATATTAGAATTTGCAATCATCAAACCAGGGGTGGATGCTACAGTGGTATCAGAGCACAAGTTCTCCCTGCCATCCTGTTGGGTAGTGGAAGAATGCCTACAACAGATAGGTCCATATGTGAGTTAATGGAAGGATTGATTAAGTTGATGAAGGATCCCGATATTAAAAGGGGGTTTGTAAAGATTGTAGCAAAATCCAAACATAAGAAAGAGATAGAAGATAAAGAGACAATCATTCAGGAAGAGAATGTCACAGGCACACAGGTTAGCACTGACAGTTGTTTCTATCCCTGAGAGGCAACCTGATATATCTTCAGTTGCAGCTGACCTTGAGCATGAGCATGGTGATCTTGATAACTTGGACCCAGAATACACCATTGAAAGTGATTGTGAGGACGTACAAGATAGTTGGGACAACAATGGAGTCACTTATGACAAGAATGATAATTCTGATTTAGATCCCTACCATAGCAGCAGTCCATTTTCTCTACAAAACCAGAGCTGGAAATCCTTCAATAACCCATTGTTTGAGATGGAATTTGAGGGGCCGTATGACAACCCACTGTATGAGATAGGAGGTGGAATATCACTTGGTTCTAGCATTGCACGTGGAAAAGATAACATGGTATTGGATTCAAGAGATGACTCAGGCCATGGGTTGGAATTTCATTTCCAACTTGAGGGCAATCCTTTTCCAAACCATGGGATGATTGTTTACTCTCCTAAGAGACCACCAGATGTGATATATGCAGATGAAGAGGTAGACCCAGAGTGGCATAGGGCATGTTATGGCACTCAGGAAAGTTGTTCCTTCATGTGATGCATTGGTCCCTGGGGATCAATCTTGGTTGGGTGTCCATGCTTGGGATTCTCAAGGAGAAGAAATGGAGGTGCACAGACATAGTGGCCTTCCTGATTGGAATTCACAATTTGTTGTTGATGATTATAAGGGAAGGGCACAAGTGATTTGGGGCAGCCTTGGAGACTCTAATGTTAGGTATGAAAATTCTGAATTGGGTAGTCTTCATGACAGCAGTTCACTCCCTTTGCGTGCATATAATTACCAGAATAATTTTAAGGTGATTACTAATAAAACATTGATTGAAATGGGTGCCGATAAGAACTGTGACTAGCCATTTCTTGAGTTGAATGATTGATCTGTCCCTGATTGTAGTGCTGCACTTGGTCAGAAGATGCAGAATTTGAGATAGAATGTGATTTTAAGTTTGGTTGTGATTCTTGTTCATGACATCGGGAGTTTGCATATTCTCCTGGGAGAGCGCACAAAATAAATCATACCAAAGAAAGAAATACATTAGACCCCCATGGAGAGGCGCAAGGACTATTATTTGATGAGAAGTTAACCGAAAAGGTTTATATATCAGCAGCATTAGTCCCACTTTCAAATCAATCCAGTCAAGATTTTGAAGCTCATTATTACATTGCCAGCACTCAGGTAAGGTATGACCAATCATGCTTTATTTCTAGCTGCAGTTTAGATCAGCATAATTATGATGTGAAGACAATGGTTTTTGAGTCGCAAAAATGCGATGAAAACCAGTCCTTTGTAGCAGCTATTTCTACGGTACAAGGTGACAATAAATGGTGTAGGAGTTGAACAAGGTGAAGAATGGATTGAAGAACCTCAGAAGGAAATACTGTGCAGCCTTGTGACATCTATTTATGAGGACTTCTTTGAGCCACTCCCACCCTTGAACACTTGGGAGGAACGGAAGACACCTAAGTAACTAAGGGTGACAGATGGTTGGGCAAGTAATTGCTCATCCTAGTTTTGCAGATCCGGGCCAATCCAAGCTACCTTAAGTGATAAATAAAAGCTTAGTGAAGAATCCAGAAAAGAACAAACACTATTATTCTTTTGGATTGCAGTAGATCAAGTATGTCTGAGTAACAACCATCAAGTGTGAACTCCAACACGAATCCACCAAAGAAATGAATTGGGTTTCTCCAATCCACTGAATAAATTTGAAGGTTTCCATCCTCAGGTTTCTGAAATTAAGAAAATGTCAAACTTTCATAGACATTAATAAACCAAGCATATCTGAATAAACCAAACATGTCCTTTTTAAGCCCATTGCAGTGACTCTTCACTTTCCTTCTGCCTACCTCTTTGTATTCCTTTCTTTTGTCTTTTAATTTCCTCTCTTCTAATTTAATTGGAAATGAGGGAGTAATAATAAAATGACTTTGTTAAATATTTACTGAACTCACCATTAAAGTCATTTTAAAACTTTATCAAATAATTAAATTATTTTGTCATTATATATTTGACAACTTAAAACTTAATTATTTAATTGACTTCTAATGTCCCAAAAAGGGGACATTACAGTCCTCCCTTCCCCGAGATTGCTTGCCCTCAAGCAATTTGCACCTGCATGCTGAAACATAATGCCTAGAAACCATATCAACCTCGGGAAATGTTGCTCTGCTAATCCGCTGCGCTACTTGTTGGTAAACAGATTTGTAACTTTGACGTTTTTGACAAAGTGCCCAATGGTAGAGTGACAAACTGTATACAACAGTTGGATAGACCACTTGAACAACGAGATCTTCCTCTATGTTTGAGAGGGGCAGCTCACTCATATGATTTGATTATTTGATTTTTGAAAATAATACTTACAGGGAAAAGAAAGAAATCCCACTATGTGGGATTCTTGATAACAGATTTACAAAGCTATCAAGATTTTATTAAAAAAAATCTTTTCCACCTAGCTCCATAATTGAAATCCAAAGACTACGCATAAGTACTTTCAATGATGAAAATCTGATTTAAAAGCAATCATGCACACTTCACAGATACCAATGAAGAGTATATTGCAATAAACTTATCCACTTATGGCCATTTCCTTCATAAAATGAAAACAACAAAATATCTTTATATTCATATACTATGAACACAAAATATCATTATAACACTTAACAATGTGGAACACTTCCAAAATTGCTTTGTATTCACTTGATGAAGTTACACTACTCCAAATCAATGTTGTCCTCTCAAATCACAAAAAGCCAAAAGTCCTTAAAACATTGCTTTCACTACCTTATATAGACAAGTCTCCTTGTAACTACCAAAACTTCTTGGTTAATAACCAACTCTTTTTTACACATTTTGAACAAGATTAATAACTTTATAATATTTGTGCAAAAAGAATTCGTTAATTAACCTTTAATAAACTAACCAAAAACAAGGAGAAAAACACTAACTCTAAGATAAAGATAAAGTACAAAGAGAAGAATAGACATTTTTCCACAGTATTGCACTTTGAATCTTCTCAGAAGTGATATGAACCATAATTTATCCCTACAAACCTAAGGATTTGGCTTTGAAGGTCCTGTATGCATTGAGAATCTCCGTCATAGGCTCATAACTAGGAACGAAAACATTATCCATTTTCAATTTTGAAGTGACGTATTTGTCTTGTATGTCTTGTATTTGTCTTGTATGTCCATCAACTCGCATGGCTTTGATCTCAACGCTCTTAGAGTTCAAAACTATGAGAGTTATCATGCATTACATTAGCAACTTAGGTTGGGCTGACATGTTTTATTTCATGCCTATGGTAGGTGCCTCCCATGGGAGATCACTTGCAATTGGAGAGTTAATTAGTGATGATAGCTTTCTGGGGTACTCCTATCTCTTCATATCTGACGGTCATGACAGTATGATAGTATGGGATCTTGGTATTGACTTGCTTGGTTTGTTACTTTAGTGGGGATTTGATGAGCGGCCTCACAATTCCAAGTATATTATTTTTATCAAAGTAGAGAAGCAGTCTGGTAGACCACATTCTTGAGGTTGATATAGGATCCAGGTATTTGGTTTCAGCATGCAGCTGCAGATTGCTTGAGGGCAAGCAATCTCTGGGAAGGAAGGACTGTAATGTCCCCTTTTCTGGCCCATTCATCTTGATGTGTCATTAGCCCAGTTTTGCCTTAGTCCCGTGGGCTAACCAAACTTTGCAAGGATCGGAATGAGAATTGGCCTAGGTAATTACAGTTTCAGGCCAATCAAAGTTGTTTCCGCAAGGTTTCCTGATTCTTACTATTTATAGTAAGTCAGAAGAGCTCGGTATTCTTGGTATTTCAGTGTTGAACTGGGAGCATCTCGTCGAGACCTTTCTAACAAGCTATCACACATGATAATTCGATTCCATCTGATCAGTAATTTTAATGCCAGAAGATTCAATGATTTATTAATAAAGTGACTATTAAACTTAAGCTCATATTATTATGTCACTTTATTATTATAAGAGTACTTTATTCATTTTAACGGGAAAAGGATATTTTAAAGGGAAATAAAGAAACGGAGAAGGGAATGTGAAGAGTCACCAAGTTGTGCTTAAAAGAAGAAAGAGAGCTCATTTGCATATGTTTAGATTATGTTTTGATTATTTTTCTCTCTTGGAGAGTTCTGGGAAGCTTCAACTTTCAGCAACTTTGAGGATGGAAACCCTTGAGCTTGGAGGCAGTGGACGGAAACCCGTTGTCAATCGGAGAAATTGTGCAGGTGTTTCAGATATTTTTTCAAGTTCATATTTCTGGTATCCAATTTTGTTGTAATTGTTTGTAACTACGACTCGATTTTTGTTATTGTTCTACTAAAGAATTAAATGCAATATTGTTTGTTGAAACTTCATTTCAACTAGGTATTTGTATTTTGTTGGTTAAATTGAAATCAATTGCATGCAAACCTATGTTTAACATTTTTGTGATATATTCTGAGAAATCTAAAGAAAATATCCTTGTGGGATATTACATCTTCCTTCATTTATACTTGAACTTCGATCTTTGAGATCTCGACCCTTGATGGCCTTCAAACAAAATTCTTCCTCCTACATAATAAAATAATTGACATAAGAAGCATTCGAGGAATTTAAAGTATAACACATAAAAACTTTTCCATATTTTCTCTCTTAAAATATTCTCTCTAAAAAATCATTTCTTTCTAATTTCCAATCCGCTTTAGATTTACTTTTCTTTAAAATTCCACACCTTCTCTCTCTAGAAATCACTTTTCTCTCTAGAAAGTCTCTCCCTGAAATTCACACACATCTTGCTCTTAATTTTTCCAAAAAAAATTCCCTTCAAGGAATTTAACTTCGTCAACACACTTCCTTCATGGGCGCATACTAAACCTTGTAGAGGATTTTAATAACTTTGAACAACTTCCCAAAGCATGTAAATCCACATTGATGGGCACATATGGAGCGTGACTAAGGATTCTTGTCCTTTCGAACTTTTCATTCGCCGCTATGAACTAGCGCTCTAGGGGGCATACTAGCTATGCAAGATAATTTTAATATTTTTCCACAATTCCTTGACTAGCATGGATTTGCGCCCCATGCGCATTTGAGCACTATAAGAGGATTTTCAACACTTGGACAAATTTCTCCTTGCCTACCTTGGATTTGTGCCCAAAGCGCATTTGAACATTGCAGGAGGATTTTCAACGCTTCGACAAATTTTTGCTTGCCTACCTTGCACCTACGCCAAAGGCGCAATTGAGCACTACAAGAGGATTTTCAACACTTTGACAAATTTTTCCTTGCCTACCTTGGATTTGCGCCCAAGGCGCATTTCAACACTGTAGGAGAATTTTCAACACTTAAACGAATTTCTGCCTATCTACCTTCAATTTGCGTCCAAGGCGCATTTGAGGACTGCAATAAGATTTTCAACACTTCAACAAATCTTTGCTTACCTTAGATTTGTGCCCAAGGTGCATTTGAGCATTGCAAGAGGCTTTTCAACACTTCAAATTTCTCCTTGCTTACCTTGGATTTGTGCCCAAGGTACATTTGTGCACTGCAGGAGGATTTTCAACACTTAGACAAATTCTTGCTTGCCTACCTTAGATTTGCGCCCAAGGCACATTTGAGCACTGCAAGAGGATTTTCAACACTTACAAATTTCTACTTTCCTAACTTTGATTTGCGCCCAAGGTGCATTTGAGCACTACAGGAGGATTTTCAACACTTGGGCAATTTTTTGCTTGCCCATCTTGGATTTGCCTCCAAGACACATTTGCGCATTGTAGGAGGATTTTCAACACTTAGGCAAATTTTTGCTTGTCTACCTTCCACTTGCGCCCAAGGAACATTTCAGCACTACAAGAGGATTTTCAACACTTGGACAAATTTCTCCTTGTCTACCTTGGATTTGCGCCCACGGCACATTACAACATTGCAGGAGGATAACTACGGGAGGATTTCCAACACTTCGGCAAATTTCTACTGACTTCTCTCTGTTAAACACTATGCCATTTTTTGCTCATTTCTCATACTTCCCCAACTCATTTGCAATGTTTTCTCAATTCAACTCGTTTGCAATGCTTGTCCAACTTGACTCACTTGCATTGCTTTCCCACCTCGGCTAACTTGCATTGCTTTCCCAACTCAGCTCATTTGCATTGCTTTCCCAACTAAGCTCACTTGCATTTCTTTCACAACTCGGCTCATTTGCATTGCTTTCCCAACTCAGCTCTCTTGCATTGCCTTCCCAACTCTACTCATTTGCATTGCTTTCACAACTCGGCTTATTTGCATTGCTTTCCAGCGAACTCGGCTCATTTGCATTGCTTTCCGGCGTTGGAGCTCACCCAATGATTGAACATGTCCCCCTATATAAGTTATTTGCCTCATTCTCACACTTCGGTAGAAATGAGCAACACATTGCACACTAACCTCGTTTCGAAATATGTAGAGGTATATGCTTTTTATTGCTTTTTCACTTTTTAAGCTGCCTTTTCACTTTTTCATGCTTTTTGGACTGCTTTTTCAGGGGTGCTTTTTTGAACTACTTTTTTGGGGATGCTTTTTCAAATTATTTTTTCTAGAGGTTTCTTTTCCAGGAGACCATTTTTCGAGTTGCTTTTTCTAAATGCTTTTTTTTTAAGGGATGCCTTTTCAAACTACTTTTCTGGAGACCCATTTTCATCCACTTCAAACAGTGTTTATCTATTGCCCGAAATGACCTACTATAAATAGTAAATTTGTTCAAATGTGAAATTAGGAATATCTGGGACTTACTAATAAAAGACATCCTTAAAAAGTAGATCCTAAAATATAGGAATCCCTAAAAATAGGAATTTTGTCAAAACTCAAAATGAAGCCAATCTAAGACTTACAAAAAAAAATCCCTACAAAATAGGAAACCCTAAAAAATAGGAACTTCACTAAATGACTTAAAATTTCACTAGTTCACTCTTGGAAGGATTTTAAACTCAATACTTCATCCAAACTCACAATTCTTAATCAGAAAAGCCTTCATAAACAAAACCCTAAAACGCAAGAAGCTACTCTCCACTCCAGACTTAGCCGAAAGCATCAATTCTCACTTGAAACACGGGGAACCTCAAGTGAATGACACCAGAACTACCGAGAACCAAAGCCAAAAAGACCAAGCGGACCAAAAGGTAAGGCGTCCCCATTTGCAATGGGCAATGTGAGAAAAGGTCAACATATTTGCCCACTCCACGGGTGAAATGTAGAAAAACATTTCAAGGATAAAAACTCAATTCAGACATAAATCCTTGGTAAATCATTCTTACATCATCACAAAGAGAGAAAACACACTCAAAATGAGTAGAGAATCATATATTCGATTAAAGCACCTTTGTCCGTGATTACCTAAGTGTGTGCAAATGAATTAATTCCCGCTCGACAAGACCACTTACAATCCCCGAGATTAGCCATGTCAAGTTATATATCCCTCTTAACTTTGAAATCATCTTGGACATTGCCTCATTGGCAGTGAGGTGTCCATAACCCTAACGAGGTTGTCATTGTAATCCCTACAAAGATTGCTCTACTTCTAGCGAATTATTCTATCAAACACCTGTAGAGATTTCCGCATACCCCAATGCCAATTATTTGATCTTTTTTTCTTATCTTTTCTCTATGATTTGATATTGCATTTCTATCTTTTTCTTTCCTTTTCATATTCATTCATTTTCTCTTACTTGGCTCGTAAGCAGTAAAGCTTACTATGGGTTAGGAGAATGACAGTGTCATTGAAGCAAGATTTAAGATTTTCACAATTCCAAACATCTCCCAAAAAACCCAAAATGACTCAGCAATTGATTAGGTGTGAAAGATATAGTAATCTCAGAGTTCAGGTATTGAGACACATTACATGATTAATCTCTTGAATCAAGTGTGTGTTCTAACCTAATGATAGACATAAGAAAGAAAACTTCAGCTCCCAAGGATCTTCACAAATAGTCATCTAGGAAATGAAATAAAAATGACTTAGTGGAATCCGATGCAAAGAGACTTTCTCGCAAATGAAGACTCCAAACCCTTAGGCCACTTGAAAATAACCAAAACCAAAATAATAGAAAACCAAAACCACTTGAGCAAACTGACTCAAGGGGAAACAAACCCTAACCTACGGAGAACAAAACCGAAAACGAACGAAACGAGGGAAAACAAAACCAAAAGGAAACACATTAAAACAAGAGACTAAAAGGGAAACAAAACAAAAGAGAAACCCAAAACCAGAAACAAAAGGGAAACCAAGAATAACTATGTACATGAGAGGCCTCTGGAAGGAAACCTTTGCTCAGAAGTAATGCTTGAGAAATTGTCCATTGACTGGCAATTGAACTTCCTCTCCTATCAAAGTCTTCAACTTAAATGAATTATCTCACAAAATTTTTAAAATTTGATACGGACCCATCTATAAATTGTCAAACCTATCACGATCACCTTGTCATTCATGGGTCTTATCCCAGCACAGAACCAAGACAGAAATCTGAAAGTCCTTGCCTCTAGCCACTCTATCAAACCATCTCTTGACCACTCCTTGATGTTTTGCAAACTTTTCCAATGCGTGATCTTGTGTCTCTTCCAAGTGCAATAATAGGGTCAAACGTGTATGTACTCTATCTTCACCCTCCACATATTCTTGCATAAACTGTAGTGCCGAAAATCTCAACTGAATGGAAAAAACTGGATCTTGTCCATAAACCAAATGATAGGGGGATATACTCAAAGAGCTCTTAATCTTGGTTTTGTCTGCCAAGAGGGAAAATCTCAGTTGTGTGTGCCAGTCTTTAGGATTTTTGTCTAGTAACTTCTTGCACTTGGCAGGTCCTTTTCTATTGAGTTTGCCAATCCATTTACCTGCAAATAATAATTGGATAGAATGTCAGTGTTATCCTATATTCAAATGCCCAGTTGGAAAACTTTAAAGATTTAAATGTTGAGCCTTTGTCGCACACCAAAGCATGTGAGCATCCAAATCTGGTGATAATATTTTCTTCAAGGAACTTAATGACCAAATCTATTGCGCACTATTTAAGAGCTTGGGCTTTTGACCACTCGATATAGTAATCAGTAGCAGTTAAGATATATATGTGTTGTGCTAAGGAAGTTGGATTAATCATGCCAATCAGAACCCCACATAGAAAATGGTCGTACTTCAATGACAAGTTGCAATGGCATAGCAGGGTTTCTTTCACGTACAACAACTACTTGGCAATTGTGACATGTCTTCACACGTTCATATGCATTTTTTAATAGTGTAGGACAGTAGTATCCCGCCCTTAAGATTTGATGGGCTATGGCCAGACTGCTTCCATGACTGGTTCTGAATTTGCTATGAAAATATTCAATGATCTGCTTTGCTCCCATCATGGTTCTTTCTGTACAACACAGCTCCTTGAAGCATGAACTATTGACTCTTCATTCTCAAAGCTCTACTCTGTACTGGATTAAGGTGTGAAGGTCACTTATGATTCAGCAGATAGTAGACAATGTTATCATACCATTCATCGGGAGATACTTCTAGCACATACACTTATTGCACTAATCCAGGTCATGTTGTATTAATTGTTTGTGTCAAAGCCTATCCATGGCCAAGCTTCATAGGTTTTATCTCTATGTCATATTCTTGAATGGTGGTCACCCATTCTCCTCTTCTTTCTCCCAATTCATTCTGCATCAACAATGTCTTTACTATCGCATCAGGAACTATGGTATGCACTAATCAAACTTGTTGGCTATTTGGAGAAAGGAGCATAATATCTCACATATGGCTTATGAGCTCTCAAAAGGGTTGATTGAGTAGAAGATTGAAAAGCTCAAGAAACAAATGACTAGAAATGAATTTATCTCAACGGGCTTACAGATTGCAGGGATTCCCAAAAAAAGTAAGGACCAAATAAGAAGGGAGCAGATTTGTTTTACATGTCAGGAGACTTGGACACTTGATCACAATTGTGGGGTTTGTAAGGAAGTTTGGACCAGCAATGAAGAAGATAAAAATTCCACAGTCTTTTTCCAACAAAGTAACTCAAATGGTTGCGAGGAGATGGATTCAACTGTTGTTATAGGTAAGGGATATACAAATCTCTATATTGATGACTTGGAAGTTGTGATTGACAAACATATTGACGAGGATGACCTTTCTCAAGGACAGAGCACGCCGAAGCCTCAAGATGTTTCCAAGGAAGAAAATAAATCTCCATAGGATGAGAAATTGCTTGAAAATGATGACATAGCAACCGCCTTGACTCTGCATGCAGATCAATCAAACAAGGAGTTTGAGGCTTATGATGACATTGAGAACACCCTTCAAAGGTATGATAAATCTTGTGTCCTTTATGGCAGCAGTTCACTTGTGCATGATAGTGTTTTGGATGACAAAACTAATAACTTGAAAGGTCCCAAATTTGGTGAGAGAGTTAATGTCGTTGAGGATGACCATTTGGTAAACTTTGAAATGGATAAGATCAACATATTGTTAGGAGAAGGTCTACCTTGCAAATCCAAAACTGTTGCCGC
This sequence comes from Thuja plicata, assembly GCA_018584345.1. Taxonomy (NCBI): domain Eukaryota; kingdom Viridiplantae; phylum Streptophyta; class Pinopsida; order Cupressales; family Cupressaceae; genus Thuja; species Thuja plicata. The sequence continues at coordinate 558,585 of MU226529.1, read as the reverse complement.
AAATAGTGAATTGTCTATTAACCAAGGGGCTGTCCTAACTTGTGAATCTAAAATATACCAAGAAGTTGACACTCAAAGGGCTGATTTGGACGACCAATCAGAAAATGCATTTCAAGATGATGGTGTTGAGAAACATACTTTGAAGAATCAACTGAAGGTCACTGGTGATATGATTGTGGCAGCTTTAGTACATTATGATAGCACTCACAAGATCATTCAAGACCTCTACTGGAGGACTCAAATTGAAAAGAGACAAAGGGGCATGGAAGGTGATTCTTATTGTGCCAACTTGCAAGTGGTCAACGTAGCCCTTGAATTATTGAAATCTGATTTTTTATATTTGCTTTCAAAAAAGGATCATTTCTTAAAGGTTGCTGAAATGTATGCTATTAAATTGAAGGGAAAGGAGGATGAGGTCAATAAGCTCATCATGGAGTTTTAAAATACTCAAGATATATTGGAGAATACACAAATGACTCTTCAATAAGCAAAAAATCAGATTGTTGTCACTAATCATTTCAGGGAGCAGGAGAATAGAGGAAAGACTGATTTTTTCAAGGAAGTGATAGAGGAACATGACAACATACAACAAACTTATGATTTGAATAATTGTCCCAAAAGATTAAGTTATAAAATTTTGGACCAGCCAGAACCTTGGTATGAGTTGGATTAAAGGATAATATTTAGTTGGTTGACAATCCTCTGTTTGACATAGATGCTGATTGGACATTTTATAATCCAATCTTCGAGTTGGATGAGGAAGTTCTTTCCGACTCCAGTGATGAGAATGGAATTGATTGCAGTATTTGGGACTTGTGACCTTTTCACACATCGCCCCATTGCAAATGGGGACCCCCTACCTTTTCTTCGACTTGGCCTTTCTGGCTTTGGTTCTCAATCGTTCTGGTGTTAGTCGCTTGAGGTTTCATGTGTTTCAAATGAGAATTGATGAATTTGGCTAAGTTTGGAGTGGAGAGTTGCTTCCTGCCTTTTAGGGTTTCAGTTTTGAATGCTTTTCTGATTAAGAATTGTGAGTTTGGATCAATTATTGAGTTGAAAATCCTCCAAAGAGTGAACCAATGAAATTTTAAGTCTTTTAGTGAAGTTCCTATTTTTTAGGGTTTCCTATTTTGTAGGGATTTCTATTTTTAGTAAGTCTTTGATTGTCTTCATTTTGAGTTTTGGCAAAATTTGTATTTTTGGAGATTTCTATTTTTAAGGATCTCCTACTTTTTAGGGATGTCTATTTTTAGTAAGTCCTAGATTGTGCCAATTTTGCATATGAACAAACTTACTATTTATAGGAAGTCTATTTTTAGTATGTCATTTCAGGTAATTGACGAACATTGGTTAAAGACGATGAAAATGGGTATCTAGAAAAAAAGTTCAAAAAGGCATCCCTTTTAAAAGAAATCTCCTATAAAAGCAACCTCCAAAAAAAGTAGTTAGAAAAAGCACCACCAGAAAAACAGCTCGAAAAAACACCACTAGAAAAAGTAGTCTGAAAAAGCATTGAAAAGTGAAAAAGCAGCTTAAAAAGTGAAAAAGCACTGAGAAAACATACGCCTCTGCACAAATTTCGAAATGGGATCTGTGTGCAATGCGTTGCTCATTTCTATGGAAGTGTGAGAACAGGGCAAATAACTTAGATAAGGGACATGTTCAATTGTTGGGTGAGCTCATATGCTGGAAAACATTGCAAATAAGCCGAGTAGGGAAAGCAATGGAAATGAGTTGAGTTGGGAAAGCAATGCAAGAGAGCCGAGCTAGGATAGCAGTGCATGTGTGCCGAGTTGGGATGGCAATGCATGTGTGCCGAGTTGGGAAAGCAGTGCAAGTGAGCCGAGTTGGGAAAGCAGTGCAAGTGTGTCGAGTTGGAAAAGTATTGCAAACGAGTTGAGTTGGGAAAACATTGCAAATGAGCTTGGAAAGCATGATAAATGAGCAAAAAATGGCTTAGTGTTGAACAAGATGCATGGAGGAACAACAAAATCCGCAAAGCCTAAGTTCAAAGAAAGGAGAGAAGTCAACAAAAATTTGCCTAAGTGTTGAAAATCCTCTTTCAGTGCTCAAATCTGCCTTGGGCGCAAATCTAAGGTAGACAAGTAGAAATTTGCCTAAGTTTTGAAAATCCTTCCTTAGTGCTCAAATGTCCCTTGGACACAAATCCAAGGTAGGAAAGAAAAAACTTGCCTCTCCTGCAATGATCCTCTTGTAGTGCTCAAATGTACCCTGGGTGCAAATCCAAGGTATGCAAACAAAAGTTTGTCTAAGTGTTGAAAATCCTCTTGCAGTGCTCAAATGCGCCTTAGACACATAGCCAAGGTAGACAAGCAAAAATTTGTCAAGTGTTAATAATCCTCCTCCAGTGCTGAAATTTACTTTGGGTGCAAATCCAAGGTAGGCAAGCAAAAATTTGTCCAAGTGTTGAAAATCCTCTTATAGTGCTCAAATATACCTTGGGCACAAATCCAAGGTAGTCAAGGATAAATTTGTCTAAGTGTTGAAAATCCTCTTTCAGTGCTCAAATGCGCCTTGCGCGCAAATCCAAGGTAGGCAAGCAAAAGTTTTGTTAAGTGTTGAAAATCCTACTGATGTGCTGAAATGAGCCTTGGGTGCAAATCCAAGGGAGGCAAGGAGGAATTTGTCAAAGTGTTGAAAGTCATGGAGTTCTCAAACGCACCTTTGGCACAAATGCAAGGTAGAAAAGAAGAAACTTGTCGAAGTGTTGAAAATCTTCCTGCAGTGCTCAAATGTGCCTTGGGCACAAATCGAAGGTAGGCAAGGAGAATTTGTCCAAGTGTTGAAAATCCTCCTATAGTGCTCAAATGCGCTTAGGGCACAAATCCATGGTAGTCAAGGAATTGGGAAAATATGAAAATCCTCTTGCATAGCTAGTATCGCCCTAGAGCGCTAGTTCAAAGGGGCGAAGGAAAAGTTCGAAAGGACAAGAATCCTCCGTCAGGCTCCATATGCGCCCATCAGCGTGGGTTTTACATGCTTTGGGAAGTTGTTCAAAGTTATTAAAATCCTCTACAAGGTCTAGTATGCGCCCATGAAGGATGTGTGTTGATGAAGTTAAACGGCTTGAAGGGAATTTTTTTTGGGAAAATTAAGAGCAAGATGTGTGAATTTCCAGGAGAAATAATTTCTAGACAAAAAAGTGTGATTTCTAGAAAGAGGTGTGGAATTTTGAAGAAAAGCAAATCAAAAGCAGATTGGAAATTAGAAAGAAATGATTGTTTAGAGAAAGGATTTTAAGAGAAAATATGGAAGAGTTTTTATGTGTTATACTTTAAATTACTTGCATGCTTCTTATGTCAATTATTTTATTTTGCAGGAGGAAGAATTTTGTTTCAAGGCCATCAAGGTTCGACACCTCAAAGATCTAAGTTCCAATATAAATGAAGAAGGAAGAGTGCAACACCTTGAAGTTCCCCTAGAAAATCCAAAGATCCCAGTCAAGACAAAGCAAGGGGGAAGAATTCCAATTCTAGATGTTTAAAAAAGACATTTATTTTCTTGATATCCAATTCAAGTATGAAAGACTTTAGCAATGACAAAATGCTCAACAAAAATAGCGCTCAATTACCTTCCAAAGGCGACATGTCCTGATTCATTGCATTCAATGAAGGGAATCCATGACTAACTATTTTGGGGTGATAGAGCTTTTAATGCATAGTGGGTATTCATTTCACCTTACTCTCTTGCGTAGTAGACTTACATAGTCGACATTTATTACCCCACTAAGGGAGTGGCTCTCTTTGATTAGTCCAAGAGGACTCTCTCATTAACTATAGATTCTCTCTACTTGCCCTAACCCTAATCAGGGCTTAGGTGGCAAAATTTGGGTTGTTGATATTGTCTCAATCTTGGTCACCCATTGTAATTTGAGACTTATATAAATGGCTCACTTCTCATTTGTAAAGGAAGCAAACTTTGAGATTGTTGCTTAAGGGCCACCAAGATAATAAAGTTGTCATTGAAGTTTGATGATTTCTTGATGTATTTTGGTGCTTGCATGTTCTCTTTGTTCTCTTATTTAGAATAGATTTGTTTCCAAGTACTTAGATGAATGCGATTGATAAAGTTGTTATTGTGAAATCGTCTTGCTCATACCTTTTGTTATTAGGTGATTCCTAAGCACAGTGTAAGTTTGGTTCTAAGCCCTTATTTGGATGCTTAACTTCTATCATTAATGCTCATTGTTTGTTATGATCACGTTCATTGTGATATGAAAATTATTTGCACAACCCTTGAAGATTGCAATAAATTTTTGTGATTGAATTTGGCAAACCAAAGTTTGGTAGATTTCATCGTAGCAGGATTTATTTTTCAAATTCTTAGGATTAGAATAGATCCTTCAACCCTACTCCCATTTACTTTCTACATATATTGTAAAAAACCCCAGAAAAAGTACTCTCATTGCTATATCATCTGAAAGTTTCCATAGCCAGTATTGTTTGAAGTCAATTTGAGGAAAATTACAAAAGTACCCTCGTGATACCAACATATCACATGGACAACTTAGAAAATCATAGCATTGGTGGTATGCAAACCCTTCATCGTCGCGCCATCAATAGAAATTGGCGCTAGGATGGCCCAAACATGAAAACTAGATTATCTCAATTGATCAAGAACAAGAAGAATATCAAAAGGGGAAGTTATTTCATGACACATACTCCATCGTTGTGCCATCAATAGAAATTGGCACTAGAAAGGAGGGCCACTACACAGAAGTATTACTCAAGAAAGTTTTCGCATCATGAATCAAGAAGGTACTACCGAATAGAGACATCTTACCAGTCCTATAGCTGAATCTCGGATTTGGAGACGATCAAGAAGACATCATTGCAAGAAGGAACTCTCTTGCTTGGAAAGTCAAGAGGAATGCAACTGAGTATATGCATGTAAGAACCCCGATGGTTCTACCTGTGATTCACTGCCACTGGAATGTTTTGTTTTTACAGAGTTTTATGTTTTCTTTAGGTTTTTCATAGTTTTTACTATTTTTTTTGAATTTTTTGACAATATATGAAATTACCAAATAACAATGCATTGGACTTCAAAGGCTAAGCAGACTATCCACTGAACAACCTTATTTCATTATCTCTCTATGAAATATTTACAGTGACAAATATATGCATCAAAATCTATTTAATTTTTAAATGACAATGGAACTTGTAATTGTTTATATGCAGTCATAGACCTCCAAGAATGTATGGCTGCCTTCAAATAATGATCACAACTGACACCAAATGCTAGCAGCCTGTAATAGGAGGCTCTCACAACTCAAAACAAGCCCTTATTTCCAAACACATACCCTTGTAAACAAATCACAGCTTCTAATTTATTATTGCCGGCTCTCTTAGTTACCTGCGGCTGCCTAGAATTTCCAAATGCAGACCTCTAAACGGCTGCGATCTGCATTAAAACAATCCTCTGCCCTTGCAAAATGTTACTGAGATTAATTGGCTGCTAATTCTTCAATCACTGCAAACAATCCTGGCTTCTGAGTGAAGCCAATGCCTGGCACAATTATTGGGGGTGTTTCACCAATCATTGTGCTTGAACAAGTTGGAAGAATTCATAATTCGTCAAGCTCAAATCTGAAACCCTTGTTTCCCACTCTTCAACCCAAGCAACAAAAGCAAATTCACAAATCATGAATCTATTTCCTTTTGCCTTCGGCATTTATAATTCCCAAGTAATAAATCAATCATGAAACTTCATGAATACACTTTTCATAACTTACAAGTTTATTTGCTTTTGAAATATAACTTTTAATCATATTCACCTTCTTTTGATGCACACATTAAAATATAAAGTATACTTTATTAAACACTTATATCTCCCTTTTAAATTACACTTTATCCCTTATTATAAAGTATACTTTTAAACCATTTAAAACTCCCTTTTAAATAAAGTCCACTTAATTTATCAATGATATGCACTTAATAATTAATTGTTATTAAAGTACAACTTTAATAATAATTATAATGTCATAACTCAATCATTAATCATTATTTCTCAATTCTGACTGAACCTGAGACTTAACCATTGTATCCATTGTGCATCCAACTGCCTTACTAAAAATAGTAATGGTCCATCTCTATCAACCCCTGACCTGATCAACAAAGATGCTTAAATTCATCACTGTAACTGAGGCCTGTCCAAGTGCCTTGCCAAAAGGAGAAATGTTGGATAAATGATCTACTATAAATAATAAGTGTACCAAACTGACCCAAAGGAAGAGCAAATCTAAACATCTCTGACCTCTGGAGTCGAAAAATAGCCTCTCGCATTGCCAACAAGGACCCTATATCCATCTGATTAGCCTACGTAGGTTAAATTATAGACTGATCCCACGAACTATTATGCTCACAAAAAATTGGGACATTACAATGCGAGTGAGCTTTGTGTTGGAGGAAGAAGAAGAAAAATTTCAAAAGATTGAAGCAACTATTCAAAGAGCATTGATTATCCAGAGGAATCAACAACTTTTCCGCAACTATGAGACAAAATTAAGAAAGACTTAACATACTAGAGTGCATCAATTCATTCTCACCTAAGAGACATTGAAGAATCTTGAGATCCACTTCGAGAGCAAAAGAAATACAAGAGCTAAAGTTTGAACCAAAGTCTAGGCGAGACAAGAAAGAAGCATGAATGAGTTAGATTTCACCATGTAGAAGATTTTGCAAGATTAATGCAAACTCCACCACAACGTCGAGTGCATGGAACTACTCACGCGTAACAAGGACTAACTCAAGGAAGCGGTCAACAAGGAGCTACACAAGTTCAACAAGTAACAATTCAAGTACCCGTGCTAGCAGCTGCACCTGTAGCCGTTCAACATCCAGTTCAAGCAATGGCACTTTGGCTCCCACAAAATGCATCTCCTCTAGCAATGTTTATTGCTTATCATGACATGCCCAAAATCCAAAGCATTTCTGTTCCAAGTTCTTTGTCAACGACGTCAATCACACTGTAGATGAACACATCAAGATTTTTGAAGAGGTTCTCTAGAACAAAAACATCTAGGAGAAAGATGTTGCTTGCAGATATTTCCCCTATTCACTGGGTGATGATGCATTTTACTAGTACATCAATCTGCCCACCAATTCAATCCAAACTTGGCAACAACTGAAGGATGCATTCCTAGGAACGTTGAGACTGCAGTCACTCCAGTAGAATTGTATAGGTAATTCTTTGAGACAAGGGGACAAGAGCATGACCCAATCAGCGTCTTCAATAACAAATTTCAAAGAGCTTATTCACGATTGCGTGTTCCTTACCGCATAGGTGATGATGCAACTAGACACATTTATTATGCAGCTTTGGATTGCTTCACTTTTATGTTTGTTCAAAAACCTCATCCAACTCCAGCCAATTTGATACAAGCATATGCCAGGGTCAAGAGAGTTAGTCTGCAATCACCAACAACTACTATTGGAGCACCTAGTTGCTTTCGGGAATGCCAGCATGTTCAATCAAGGAATGATGAACTATGTGCCTGCTCATAATCAGTTAGTGTCACATCTAAGAGCTCCTATGTCTCAAGCAGTGCCAACACAAACCAATTACCTTTCGAACACGACACCTTGCACACAAACTCAAGAAGAGAAAGATGAGATGAAAGATTTGATAGAACAAGTTAAGAGATTGTCCACTGAGGTCACTTACCTCAGAAATCAAAACAGTCAATTTCAGAGCTCACAGAAATTACCAAGCATATCAAGGTGCCAATCGAGGATATCAAGGAAATCCTCCAAGACATCAAGAAAATTACCAAGGACACAGTCAAGGATATCAAGAGAATAATCTTGGATATCGAAGAACCAATCAAGGATATCAAGAGAACAATTCTAGGTACCATAATAACAATCAAGGATACCGGAAGAGATCGTGCAACACAAATACAAACAATGTACCTTCACCATTGGACATTCCACCAGCTTCTGAAAGTCGACCTACAAAAAAAGTTTTCTTAGCAGAAGCTTCTTTGCAGGGTGGTGTAGAATACATGACACAAATCAACATTTTGAATTACAATGTCAAGAATTTGAGAGGGTTGCTGATATTTTATAAGGGAGAAATAAGGAATATGAGAGCTCCTGAAAACCCTCCACCAACGAGATACGAGCTAGTACTTGCACCAAGATACGATCAAGCACTGGTCTTTGCTGATTTCAAGTTCCCTCCTCCTGAGCCTCAAGATATCAACCAAATTCTAAATGCACCATTCGTATCACCAAATGAACCATTACAAAAGGATGGTTATGTTTTTCCTCCACTATATAGCAGTGTCCTTGTGACCTTGTGAAGGCAACAAGCCAAGTTCAAGCATATCAATAGACATTCGAGAATGCCGCTCCAAAGGCATACCAGAGGAATTATAGGAATCACGAACCATTGATTGGATCCATTCCTCCTAACAAATTTTCAACGCCTCTACATCCAAATGCGAGCAATGTTCAAGGTCCTCTAAGAGACTCACCTGAGTATCGACAACCGACTGTATCACAAAATGAGAAAGGACAACCTACTACACCAGCGACTTTACAAAGTGAAAGGGGACAACCCACTACACAACCTATTGCATAGCAAGGAGAACAAAGGCAAAAGGAAAATCCTCCTAGAGAGGAATTCAAGAGGCCGAGCTCTTATGTATTGGAAGAATTCAAGAAAATCAAATTTAGTCTGCCATTATTCAAATTAGTGAGAGTTCTAGAGATTAGGGAAATGTTGTTGGGAAGTTCGAATGAGGCTCCTCCAAAGATCATTACCTGAGGTGTGTCACACATTCCAAGAAGTATACCCAACAATCCCCAATCCAGTTCGGCACAAAATACCAATGTAGTCCAAGATGCGCCGCCAATGTCATGAAATGTGTTTGATGCTCCACAAAATCCTCCTAGCTTTATTGGTATGGTACATAATTTTCTTGATACTCAAAGGCTGCAACTAATGAAGGCGTACAACAAACTGATCCTGCAGCCAAAGTAAAGGAGACAACCAGAGGCACTGATGTGCTAGTGGAAGGGGCAACAAACACAGTACAAAAGGGGAAAAACACGTGGCAAAGCACGAAAGATGACGAATTTGATGAAAGGACACAAGCATGTGATTTTATATCAAGGAAAGGATGAACTTGCCCCTTTCCTCATGTCTATTAGAACTTTTGGCAAAATGTTGCATAACTGTTTTGATAGATTCTGGTGCATCCAACAATATGACGCCTTTAGCAGTATGTAGAAGATTGGGATTGATTCCAGTGCAAACAGACAAGAAGATAACCCAATTGGATAAAACAAAGGTTCGAGTTGTGGGAGAGCTCAATAACATTCATATGTAACTAACATCTCATCCATAAGTTTAGAGTTGTATCAACATATCAAAAGGACATGATATGCTGTTGAGTAGAGATTGGTCGAGAAAATGAATGGATACATATCCACTGACATCTCTCATATGTGGCTACCTTCGAAAGGGATTCCAAATTAGATAAGGATAAAGAGCACACCTAGGCTTAGATTGTCGATAAGTAAATACGGTGAAGATAATGAGATCCTATTCATGGAGACAGACTTGAGATCATATGTGCCTAAAGTAGAAGAAGTCTTAATGCTAGAAGGTTTGAGTCAAGGAGAATGCTCGAAAGAGATGCCCAAATTCACTGAGGCATCTGTGAGATTCTTGAGAATAATCCAAAGACACTACTAAATGAAGGAATGTTGAAAGTTTCAGGAACTTTGTCCTAAAAAATATTAAACAAGAGGTTTAATTGGGTAAGGACGCATGCTTTCATAATTTGTTGTTCCAACAGGTGCAGAATCCATAACGCCTTCCATTCAAAAATCTCATGCACAATGTGCAAGGTTGCGATAGAGCAAGGATCGAAGATGGTCCCACAAGCATCAGTGATAGGAGACCGTGAAGAAATCATAAATGTTGAGGATCCTTCAAAAGAGATGATGCCAATACCAAGATGTGAAAATATTGAGCAAGATGGAGATCAAGATTTTCAAGAAAAGCATAAGAAAGAGATTGTAGAATCAAGAGCTCAATCTTCCAATTCATCAACTACTGATCAAGCTTGGACATTGTGGTTTGACAGATTGAAGTCAAAGAAGAAGAGCAGGCATCGAACTAGTCAGTCCAACTGGAGAAACTTATTTGGCAGAGCGTAGATTATAGTTCTTATGCACAACAATGTTATTGAGTATGAATCATTAGTTCTTGGATTGCTACTTACTATTCAAAAAGGTGCCAAAATCCAACACGCGCGCGGAGATTCTGATATGGTGGTGGGACAAGTTAGGAAGTAATACGCGTGCCACAATAAAAGATTGGGTCAGTACCACAACAAAGAATGGGACTTGATTGATAGCTTTGATGCTTTTAACATTAAAAGAGTATATCGATCAGGTAATCCAATAGAAAATTCACTAGTCAAATCGACAAATTCTTTGGAATCCCTAGCCATGGAATGTGTGAAGAAATTCTTGATATTATTACAAACTTCCAAGTATTTCAAGATGACAAACACATCCTCGACTTTCTCACAAGTTCAGATGTATTTGCAACTCAAGTCATTGATGAAGGAGAATTGCAACCAGCACACTTTGAGATTGATATGATCATGAATTTAAAGACAAATACCATTCCTCAAGGAATGATAGAGCTAGAAAGAATCTTCGACTTAGACAGATAAAGTACCCTCAAATATCAAGCAACAGAAGGTGGGGAATGTGAAAAGGTGAACTTGGGAACAAAAGAACAAGTCAAGAATGTGCTCATTGGGAAAGTCTGTACACCTGAACAGGGAGAATTCCTAGACGTGATAGCTTATGAAAGAATTCCCAGGCATGATAGCTCGGAATATAAAGACTTGAAGACATACAACACCTCCCTCATCAAGCATACGATTCCACTCAAACCAGGTAGAAAACCGTTTCAACAAAGACAAAGACCAGTTAATCCATTATTGGAGCCCTTGATACATTAGGAAGTTTAGAAGATGCTCTCGGCAAGGATCATCTTTCTTGTCAGACACTCGATGTGGGCCACCAATTTGGTTCTAGTCAGAAAGAAGAATGGAGAAATAAGGTTGTGTAGATTTTCAGGATCTAATCAGAGCTTCAAAGGACAACTATTTGTTGCCCTCCCTGGATGAAGTAATACAAATTGCAAATGGATCTCAAATGATGTCATTTTTAGATGGTTGTTTTGCATATAACAAAGTGATGGTAGAAGAAGATAGGTTAAAGAGTACATTCACAAGCAAGTGGGGCACATTTGCTTACAGAAAAATGCCCTTCGGATTGATCAACATTGGAGCTACTTTTCAAAGAGCCATGGATTTTGCCTTCAAAGATTTGGTTGGGAAATGCATCATCATATACATGGATGATCTCACTGTGTTTTTCAAATGAAGAGAAGATCATGTAAGAGATTTGAGAAGGGTTTTTCAAAGATGTAAAAGATATGGAATCTCACTCCAAAGACCTGCATGTTCGGTCACTGAAGGAAAATTGTTGGGATATGTAATTTCAGAGCATGGAATTTCAATTGATCTTGAGCGCATTGAAGCTATCTCAAGAATAGGTTTGCCTACCAGTCAGAGAGAATTAAAGTCATTCTTTGGTATGATCAACTTCGTGAGAAAGTTCATAACTTGATTTTCTGAAATAGTCAAGCCATTGAATGATATGTTGAAGAAGGGTGCAAAGATGGATTGGACACCTATAGCAAAGAAAGCATTCAAAGAAATCAAGCAAGCTATTATAGATGCGCATGTAGTTGTCAACCCAAACTATACTAAGTTGTTCTTTATATATTCCTTTGCATTAGATCATATGTGTGCGACAATCCTCACTCAGAGAATCAAAGAGAGATGAACATCCAATTGCATTCATGAGTTCACCAGAAAAGGATGCAGAGTGGAGATATCCAAATACTCAGAAACAGGCCTATGCTTTAAGGTGATAAAGAAATTCAAACACTATATTTTGAGAAGCAAAGTGTATACCATAGTTCCCGATGCGATAGTAAAGACATTATTGATGCAGAATGAATTGGGAGAAAAGAAGAGGAGAATGGGTGACCACCATTCAGGAATATGACATGGAGATAAAACCTATGGGCTTTGACACAAACAATTAATACAACATGACCTGGATTAGTGCAATAAGTGTATGTGCTAAAAGTATCTCCCGATGAATGGTGAGATAACATTGTCTACTATCTGTTGAATCATAAGTGACCTTAACACCTGTCTACTATCTGTTGAATCATAAGTGACCTTAACACCTTAATCCAGTATAGAGTAGAGCTTTGAGAATGAAGAGTCAATAGTTCATGCTTCAAGGAGTTGTGTTGTACAGAAAGAACCATGATGGGAGCAAAGCAAATCATTGAATATTTTCATAGCAAATTCAGAACCAATCATGGAAGCAGTCTGGCCATAGCCCATTAAATCTTAAGGGCGGGATACTACTGTCCTACACTATTAAAAAATGCATATGAACGTGTGAAGACATGTCACAATTGCCAAGTAGTTGTTGTACGTGAAAGAAACTCTGCTATGCCATTGCAACCTGTCATTGAAGTACAACTATTTGCTATGTGGGGTTTTGATTGGCATGATTAATCCACCTTCCTCAACACAACAAAGATATATCTTAACTGCTACTGATTACTATACCGAGTGGTCAAAAGCCCAAGCTCTTAAATAGTGCGCAATAGATTTGGTCATTAAGTTCCTTGAAGAAAATATTATCACCAGATTTGGATGCTCACATGCTTTGGTGTGCAACAAAGGCTCAACATTTAAATCTTTAAAGTTTTCCAACTGGGCATTTGAATATAGGATAACACTGACGTTCTATCCAATTATTATCTGCAGGTAAATGGATTGGCAAAATCAATAGACAAGGACCTGCTAAGTGCAAGAAGTTACTAGACAAAAATCCTAAAGACTGGCACACACAACTGAGATTTTCCCTCTGGGCAGACAAAACCAAGATTACGAGCTCTTTGAGTATATCCCACTATCATTTGGTTTATGGACAAGATCCAGTTTTTTCCATTCAGTTGAGATTTTCGGCACTACAGTTTATGCAAGAATATGTGGAGGGTGAAGATAGAGTACATACACGTTTGACCCAATTATTGCACTTGGAAGAGACAAAAGATCACGCATTGGAAAAGTTCGCAAAACATCAAAGAGTGGTCAAGAGATGGTTTGATAGAGTGGCTAGAGGCAAGGACTTTCAGATTTCTGTCTTGATTCTGTGTTGGGATAAGACCCATGAACAACAAGGTGATTGTGATAAGTTTGACAATTTATGGATGGGTACGTATCAAATTTTAAAAAATTTGTGAGATAATTCATTTAAGTTGAAGACTTTGATAGGAGAGGAAGTTCAATTGCCAGTCAATGGACAATTTCTCAAGCATTACTTCTGAGCGTAGGTTTCCTTCCAGAGGCCTCCCTTCTACATAGTTATTCTAGGTTTCCCTTCTGTTTCTGGTTTTGGGTTTCTCTTTTGTTTTGTTTCCCTTTTAGTCTCTTGTTTTAATGTGTTTCCTTTTGGTTTTGTTTTCCTTCGTTTCGTTCGTTTTCGGTTTTGTTCTCCGTAGGTTAGGGTTTGTTTCCCCTTGAGTCAGTTTGCTCAAGTGGTTTTGGTTTTCTATTCTTTTGGTTTTGGTTATTTTCCTGTAATCTGTAAGCCCGTTGAGATAAATTCATTTCCAGTCATTTGTTTCTTGAACTTTTCAATCTTCTACTCAATCAACCCTTTTGAGAGCTCATAAGTCATATGTGAGATATTATGCTCCTTTCTCCATATAGCCAACAAGTTTGATTGCAACTACTTGCAGATATCATCATCGTCATATAAGATTAAAGACAAAATAGTTTGCACACAAGCCCTCACATTGTCTGGATGTAGTTTTCTGATTTTGGTAAAAAATACATTGAAACATTTTTAGAATCAATTTATCACATTTGAAATCCAACATAACGATAAATGATCTGCTTCTTGCCATAATTTCTAAAATCTTAGCTCTCTTACCAAAAGTAGGGGCTTTGATATCACATAACCCATGTAGGCTCTCCACAATCAGCTGTAGAAGCTTCTTTAGTATGTCATCATTATAGGGTGCTAAGTTGTTATTCTTATGATCTCCCTGTGACAAGAAGCAATTGCAAGTCTCACCTGTTCATAAGGATATTTCAAAAACTTGGGTTGAACCAAGGCTAGCATTCAAGACTCCAAAGCCCAATTCAAAAGCCTCCAATCTAACCGGTCTACTTTGGACAAATATGTGTCTAATTCCTCCAACTTACAGAGAACATGATCACAAAATTTTATGGACTCCAATTGTAATCCAATTACATAGAATCAATTCCCTACTTCCTTTTCTTTTTGCAAGTCCTTATTTGATCAGCATTGAATGTATCGTTGAATTCTAATGAGAAAAGATCACTTCTCAAATATGCTATGATCTTCATTTTGCTTACTAGACCCTTCAGGATGGTAGGATACACCTGCTTTGTTTCCACTACAATGGGCTACCCCACTTTGCTTCCCAATTTTTTGCCACTTCTTGCACACTTTCAGTGTCTTAGTATTCAGACGTTTTGACAAACAATTTACATAGGTAAGATATGTTGATTTGTTGCCCAAGTTTAATAAGTGCCTATAGCTCAAAAAGTGCTTGAATTGATTTTCAAGAGAACTCCAACAGATAGTATCTATCCTCAAAAATCATGTGATTTCCAGCGAATGATTTCCTTACTGAATTCATAATATTTCATTCATCAAACATCGAGTCTCAGGGTCCAAACCAAATTTTGAGAGTCACTCAGACATATTCCTCACAAGTTTGGTGCAAATAGTCTTCTCCAACTACCCAGTCCTTCCCAACATTGGCAATAATACCCGAAGACCATGAGACAAAGGATGGCGCGAGCCAAATAATTTTAAAAGCATCTTGTCACTTGTAAACCATGGAATAAGTTGCATCCCTATTGGTATCGCATTTGCCAGTGATTACTAATATGGTTGTCACCTCCTCATCACGCAGTCATGTTTTGACATTTTCACACATCGCCCCATTGCAAATGGGTACCCTCAGTTTTTCGCTTTTTGAGGTTTTAGGTTTTAATATCTTTGCTTCAATCTTTGGCCTTTTGCTAGTCAAAGTTTAGAGTCTTAAGAGTTTAAGGTTTTCAAGCTCAATTTACCCAGTTCAGGGGTGTCATCCAAGACAGTAGGAAGAAACCATGACCAAAAGAGTATTTTGATGCTACGGAAGTGTTCACAGATGCCAAGGGACAAAGATTGCAATTTTCTAAGGTCAATTCTGACAACTTTCTGTTTTTAAAAAGTTGGTTTTTCTACTTTTTTGGGTTTTTAAAAGTTACATTTTTTGGCACTGATAGGCCAATCGGGGTTTGCTTTTTTTCACGTGCTTTTTTTGTTATTCTGAAATTTCTATTTTTAGAAGTTTCTATTTTGGGAAGGCCAAGAGTTGTTTCTACAACTAAGACTTATGGGAAATCGCCCATGTTTAAAATTTCCTATTTTTATCAAGTTCGTGTAGGATTTCATGGAAAAGCACTCAGAGTTGTGAAAAAATCCTGATTTCAAACAATGAAAGTTGTGAAAATTCCTGTTAAGATGTGAAGTTCGCCTTAAATTTCATGGAAAAGCATCAGAAGAAAGAAAAATTCTCAGTTCATCATGAAGTCTGCCCAAGCCTAGATAATTTTGAAATTTGGCTTTAGTGTTGGCTAAAAGAAAATGTTCTAGATACAAGATTATAGATCGACTTGTGAGGAAATGCTTTAGAAGCAAGATACAAATCACCATGTCAAGAAAGACAAACCTTATCCAAGAAGGCAAGTCGATTCAAGGCATTCATAAACAAGACCAAGTTCGTTGAAACTCAACACGAAGGCAAAAACAAAAAACAAAGAGAATAAAACAAGGAAAGTCAACCTATTTATGACTAAGCACAACTCCTATATATAAATTAACTTGGTATTTCATTCATTCATAAAATGGAAATCGCAGCTCTGTAGTTCAACTCTTAGTAATATTTTTCTGATTTCAGAGCAAGTTTAAGGTATTCCAGAAGGGAATTTCATGCTAATTGGAGGCAATTTCTTGGCACAAATCAAAAGTTTCATCACAATTTTCATGTGTATTGGAAGTTGAAGACAGATTTCCCTTCCAAATTCCAAATTCTTTCAATTTTCAAGCAAAATTTCTTAATTTTCTTGAAAATTTTCAAGTACAATTTTTCAAAATTTTATGTAAGACTAATCTGGTTGGCAGGTTTAGGATGATTTTGTACAAACCTGGGAAAAGTTTTCAATCCAAATTCCAGAGCTTGGTCCAAACTTCTTACAATTGGGGCAGATTCAATGTCATTTATTAGTTTAAGACAGAATTTTAACAAGTGTTGAGCAAGTTCATCCTTGATTTTTCATATTCACAGTCCTAATTCTTGACTGAAAACTCAAATTTACGAAGAAATTTCTCAAACCAAGATAAATTCCACCTTCTCATGATGAAAAATTGGCTAAGCGTTGACAAACTAGGTGAACAATGCAGACCAAGAGATAAAATTCACTCTCTGGAGCTAGAGAAAAGTTGAACAATTGTGGAGTCCAAAGACATTTGAGGTTGAAATCACCAACTATCCAAAGAAAATTCCAAGTGAAAATTCACTCTCTGGAGCTAGAGAAAAGTTGGACAATTGTGGAGTCCAAAGACATTTGAGGTTTAAATCACCAACTATCCAAAGAAAATTCCAAGTGGAAAAGAGGAAAAGGCCAAGTTTCAAAGGGAAAAAGTTAAGTTTATGCATAGAAAAGAGAGTGAGATCACTCAGGAAGCAATGGTGAAAGTTGCCAAAGTATGGGAAATTTCCAGAAAATCAGACCTGAAAGAGCATTTCCAAGGACGGGTCTTCATCATTTCCAAAATTCATAAGGCCAATTCTAGCTTAAAGGAGAGATTGGTGAAGTCGTTTTAATGAGTTATTGACAATTTTCTCAATGTTGTTTTCCAGGTCAGATGCAAGCTCATGATGAGGAAAACAAACACAACCAAGGACTTCACCACCTACGAAGAATTTCAAGACAGCAAGAAGAATGGATAGGCAAAGGAAGATATCAAAGACATTCCAGATTTCTAATTTCACAACAAGAAGTCCAAGATCCTGGATCAAAGATGAGAAGTGCTAGTGAAAGGCATGGAAAAAAATTATCCAAGTGTGGGAGATTCCTTAAAGCACATCAAATTCCACCCTCCAAGCATGAAAATGCAAGAAACATGATGAAATCTGTTCTAGCAAGGAGGAAGAATATAGTTCTAAGTGTTGGAAATTCCTCAAATGTCATCAAAGTCCGCAATGCAGAGAAAACTTTAAAAGGAGAAAATTTGGTTGTCAGGAAATTCCTTGTTCTATGACGAAGTTCACCAAGGCTAAGAGGAAAATTGGCTAAATGTTTAAAGAATCCTTGATTGCATACAAATTCCGCTCCAAATAATGGGGAAATTCCTTAGCTTGACATGAAGTCCACCCAAGAATTTATGGAAAATTCCTCAAAACCATGTGAACTCTGCCCAAGCAAAAGGAAGAGATCCTCAATACAAGGCATAGCCTACCCTTTCAAAGGCAAAGAAAATTGGAGAAATGGTATTGAAAAGGATATCAACTCAAGGAGGGATTTCCAGGAAGATTCAAATAAAGATTGATAGCAAGGAACACAGCTAGAGTCCAAGATCATGTCAAGTGAAGTTGAAGACACTTACCTCGGCCATGTGAACCTCAAAGATTTCAAGAAAAGGATGTATGGGCTTAATGGATGCTTTCCTTTACCTCATTCGCACAAGACATGCAGCATTCACTTCACCTTTGGCTCTCCCACAAGAAAGTTAAGTCTTAAGAAAATGAAAGGCCCAATTCTCAAACAGCAGTTGAACAACGCATCCGCATTCCTTTCCATTGAAGATAGTTTTTGAAAACAGGAATTGGATTGGGAATGTTGATATTATGGCCTTTACGGCATATAGATCAACCATCTTGAACAATTAAAGGCAATAATAATAAATATATATATAGGATATATATATTTATTGTTGTAAAACGATATAAATAATAATAATAAATATAGGTGATATTTATTATTTATTGTTTGATCGATATTAATTACATATATATATGTGGCAATTTAAATAAATAATAAATAAAAGGTTATTTATTATTTTTCTTGGGAGGGCCCAAGTCGGCCACCCTTGGGGTGGTAGATTTTATCAAAAAATTCTTATATATATTGTTTCGATCCTTGAGAAAAGAAGTATCAAAAACATAGCATGCTATCTTCCTCAAGGATCTATATCTGCATTTCTTCTTCTCCAATCTTGGTGTGCGAGTTCAAGGAGTTCAAACATTCAAACCTGCCATTAGTGTGTATTTGGATTGGCGTTTTGGAGTATTAAGGAGCGATAACCTAGATCGGATTCTCCCTCCTAGCTGGTGCAAATTCTTGCTGCCTTGATCTACGAATTTACCTCTGCCATTTGCTGGAAGATATACTAGTTGAAAAGTTCATGTATTGAGGATTGTGATACATTATATTGCTGGAAACAATCATATATCACTGGAATCAGTTCAGATTATTTATGCAATTTAGTCCAGAAATTTCAAGCTAGATATTCATTAGATATCGAAGGAAAAATATTGCAAATAAGGCTCAGATATACATCTGACTTTGGAGTAAAAAATTTGACCAGCATTTATCTAAATAGTTACGATATTGGTATCGAGGGTTTGATCAGCTTTGTCACATGTACATGCTACAAGCAGAATCAAATTGTTCAAGAAGGAATTAAGTGGCTAATTGGAGGGGCTAAACTTGAGTACTTCAAGTTGCAGATCAGAAATTATTCCAGGTATTATCTTACTCATTTATATGCTTATTTTGATTCCTGTGCTTAGTTATTTGTTAGACCTCTATAGATTAATATATTCCTTGCTAGAATCTGAAATATACTAACAGGGAAAACATTTTTGCCTCACATGCTGAAGAGTTGAATGTTACTGGGTACATAGTAGACATCATGCCTGTGGTGTCCAGGTTCATCGAATATGCAACCAAAGAAAGCATAAGGCGCACTTTCTTCTAGAAGAAACCTCCAACTGAGTTGTTCATTTTTTATTGGTTCTCTAGTTGGGGTAAAGTTGTCTAAATCTTGGTCGTTGATCTTAATTTGATCTGGGTCCTTTGATTGTTTTGAACTATATAAGAACTTTTTTCAGTCATTTGTAAGAAAGATTCGAAGAGATTGTTGCATAAACACTTCTTATATAAATTCATTGTTCAATTGTTGGTGAATTTGATATCTTTTTAAAGTTGCATTGTTTCTTGTCTCTCACTTGGAATAGATTTTATTTTCAAGTTGTTAAACTAAATGACGGATTAGATGAGAATGTTTATTGTGGAATCAATATGTTCATAGCTTTAATAGTTGGATGATTTTCAACTATTATGCAAGGTTAGTCTGAACTTGTAATTGAAAACTTAACTTCCATTACCATGTTCATTGTTCAAATGTTGGTGAGCATGTGTAATGCGAAAATCCTTTGAATCCCTTAGAAGATAGCACCTTCCTTGTGTAGTTGTTGAATTTGGCGAAGCAAGAATTGGTTTAGATTCCATGTTTGCAAACTTGTCTCCAGAAGTTCATAGGTGTAGTTTAGAGCTAGAATAATCTTCAACCCTTAATCTTTTTCCTTGTTTTTAGTCTCAATAGCAGTAGAATCCAAAAGCTCAAAGGCAAAATCATTCGCAGACATTGAAATTATACCACGTAAGTCCCCTTGGAAGTTTTCAAAAAAAATCATCCTACCACGAGAGTCTATCCTGAACAGCAAAATCACACGCATTTGGAACCTTAGAGTCAACTTTGTGATCACATAGTTTAGCAAATTGGAGACTTTTTTCAAGAGAGGATAGAGTACCCTTGGTATTTTATTCTAAGTTGTTTGTGTCATAAAACACACCAAGAAGCTGTAAGACAGGAGATTTTGATCCTTCGTATACTCAAATCTCAGTTGCTCTAAATCACTTCCAATATTGGACAGAAGCTCAGACAATGTCAACGGTTCTTTATTTTGCTTATCTCATTCCACACTATCGCCATAAGGATTGAAAGCTCAAGCTAGTCGATGTGGTACTATTTTGATTTCTCCGATCACAGTAACCACGGGGAAAAGTTTCTAGCAATGTCAACAGCTTGTAATAACGCATCACTTACTCGGCCCAATTTATCGATCACATTCTTTAAACTTTTCATCTCATACAGCATCAATATTGCACAGCAAACACATGGTATTATACAGTTATGTGTTCCAAGGCTTCCCTCAATAAAATGTTTTTTCGACAAGTTAGAATGTATCGTCCCTTTGAGTCTTGCTTTCTTACAGATGTAATTCTCAGATCCAGTCAATAGCGTGAAGGTTCAAGCTAATCTATGTTTTCAATAATTCTCAGGAAAACTGACGTTCTTGTATTCTTATCGTCGGGTCAACTTCAGCTCTCGAATTTTGAAATAGAATTAAAAGTTGGATGCCCAGATGAATATTGTAACACTCCGGAATGGTTAAGAACTTAAAGCATCATTATTTTTTGTTTATCCTTGAATTCACACTAATCAAGTTTCATTTGTTAAATGGAAAGCTTCAAATTTTCATTTCAAGTTATTGATTTTAATAATCCAATTCAATATATATCAAACTCTAGCAAAATTAGGTCCCCCCATATTTGTTAGATAACACTCAGAATTATAAAATATTCAATTTCAGATTATAACCAAAATATTCAAACCTCCATCGGATATAATATCATATCTTCTCAATAAGGAATAGAGAAAAATATTATTTTTTCTGAAAATAACTCAAACCTTACAAATTTGTCTCTAATGGAGTAAGACTTCACAAATTTGGCACAAGTGTGAACTCTATCCTGAATCCTCCCAAGAAATGATTTGGGTTTCCATCCGATGCACTGATTAAATCTGAAGGTTTCCGTCCTCAGATTTCTGAAATCAAGATACTATCAAATCTTCAAAGAAATTGATAAACCAAGCATGTCTGAATAAACCCTTCACTTTCATTTTTAAGCCCATTGCAGTGACTCTTGCTTTCCTTATGCCTGCCTCTTTGTATTCCTTTGTTTTGTCTTTTAATCTCCCTTATTTTAATTTAATTAGAAATGAGGTGGTAATAATAAAATGACTTTATTAAATATTCACAGAACTCACCATTAAAACCATTTTAATACTTTAATAAATAATTAAATTAAGTTTTTGTTAAATTTGATATAATTTCACAACTTAAAACTTAATTATTTAATTGACTTTTGATGTCCCAAAAAGGGGACATTACTATTAGAATAACTAAGAGGGGGGGGTGAATCAATGGCCTCAAAAATATTACAATAAATCAACCCTAAAACTTAGTACCACAATATTAAGCCTCTAGTTATCTTCAGTCCTACAAGATGTATGCCTTCAAATAATCATATCAAATAACTACTACTCGGAGTTCTCTTTTAAACCTTATTCTTAGTGTTAACCGAATAGCAGTCTTTCATTTACCGAAAAATAGTAAATTGCTTAGTGTATACTGATCAATCCAGATTAGTTATGTGTAATGCAAAACACTAAAGTAATGATTCATAAACACATTGACGCATGAATTTTTAACGTGGAAACCCTGTCAAGGGAAAAACCACTTGGGACCGGTAACCCAAAATTTTCACTCTTCTGAATTGAGCTCGGTGAAGAACCAACCCTGTTAAAGGTTACAAACATACTATTAGGTGTGACCTTGTTAAAGGATTTGATAGATTAGTTTGTCACTTGATATTGGGCATCTCTATGCTACCTTCTATGACCAAACTCAGTGTAGTTTGTCAAATGGTATCTGGCATCTCATGCTATCTTCATGATCAAACTTTTTGATACTCCTTGAGATGTATCTCAATATAGAAAGGATCTTTAAATCATGCTCGGTTAAGAGACTTTCTGAATCAATCGTTAAACTGAAACAGTAAATGATCTATTCACACATACAACTTATACTTGCAGATTTTCAGATCTATTGTAAGCTCATTTTACCTTTATGATCAATATGTTTTTTCAATACCTTTGCCCCACTTCTTTCTGCATGGTGATGTTGTGCTTTGTTGTTCGGTGTCCACAAAAATCTTTAGCTCTTTCCTCAGCTTGATTGATCAGGACTGTATGAAGTTGTTCTTCACCAGTTCCTCTTCAACATCCTTTTTTCTCTATTCACTCCTCTTAATTCATAATGAATTCAGTTGTCCCTTTATAGACATGATATCATCGTTTCTCTGTTCTTGACTTTCTTGTTCTTGGCATGATTCACAATCTTAGCCAATCTTAATTTAAAGCTTAACTCATGTTTTATCTCGTAGAAATCTTCTTGCCAATCGGATAAAATAGCTTTAAATCCTTTACTTATCTCTAGCTTTAACTTGTTGATTAAAACAATGTTAACAACCAGTTAAGTCTATCTTTAGCTCTGTCAGCTAAGTATTTTGTCGTTTCTGAACTCCAGTTAACTTTGGTGTTTTAACTCTTTGATAGCTTTGGTCAACACTTCAGTTCTCCTCGGGCTTCTCCGTCTGTGTGCCTGTACGTCGGGGTTGTCTGTCCTTCGGGCTTGTCTGTCCGTCGATTAACACTGTAATTCTGGCCGTCGGTAATGCTTGTGATTCTGCTCGTCGGTAATGCTTGTCGGCTTTCTTGCTCGATCATCACTGTGACTTTGCTCTCGATTTTCTCTGTCCGTCGGGTTCAACTATCCGTCAGTGTTTGTAGTCACTTAGTGAATGTTGGTCTTTTATGCATTACTGAAAGCATAATCTTTATCTCTTTGATTCTCTGACGTCTTTGACACTTTGAATATAACTGATCAGATTATATCAAGTTGGCATCAATGACAATACAATCCATTAACTGATTTAATGTCTTGCACTATCTTTCTGCATTTCGGTAATCAACTTAATATCTTCAAACATTCAATCTGTTACATGTCATTAATCCCTCTCTTTGGCATTGATGACAACACACTACATTATCACACTATATTATTACTAATACAATATGAAATATAGCAGTTGAAGTTCATCAATCTCTCCTATTGTAACTATTACAAATGTCTGGCTCTTGGTAAGCTCAAATAGCTTAGATTTGTTTCTTGCAAAGTGGGTTTCTTCAATCTTCAATCCCTTCACTGGATAGATGTAGCAGCTTATGTCTTTGTTTCTGATATGTGTTTTGCCTTGACTGTTCCTTTCCTTGAACGTCTCTTTTTTTTTTACAGCAATCTCTCCCTTAGTATCTACTCTCTCCCTTTTGTTACTTCTCTCCCTTAGATGGATATTTCATATGTAATCAATCCCTTTGATTAACTCTCCCTTTGAATTCTTAGGAACTTCTCTCCATGGATAATGATATAATATCTTCCTGATAATGAGATATTCTCTCCCTTTGACAACAATGCCAAACAATTCTTTCATATCATCTTCTATCCTTTTTATAATATACTCCTTGAATTTCCCTATCCATCAGCAATACATTAACTCTGGTGTTCGGTGCAGATTTGTACCTTGTTGTGTACAGATGTATCATTGCAGTCCATCTTGGTGCATGCATCAACATGAATGATCTTCTGATTTGTGTATAGGCTGATGCAGCCTTCTAGTTTGCTTACTGACCGATACACAAGGGTTG
The DNA here is from genome assembly GCA_018584345.1 of Thuja plicata. Lineage (NCBI taxonomy): Eukaryota > Viridiplantae > Streptophyta > Pinopsida > Cupressales > Cupressaceae > Thuja > Thuja plicata. The sequence goes on along the minus strand of MU226529.1, from coordinate 534,739 downwards.
GACCCCAAGTCTCTTTCTCAAGTACTCAAATGTATCTTTCGGTAATGGCTTGGCGAATATATCAGCTAATTGTTCTTTTGATTGAACATATTCAAGTATCACTTCTTTTGCTTGCACTTGTTCTCTTAAGTAATGATACTTGATTGCTATATGCTTAGTCTTAGCATGCATGACTGGATTCTTAGAAATGTTAATTGCACTGGTATTATCACAATAGATAATCACTGGTTCAATAATCTTCATATTCATACCTTCCAGCAACTGTTTGATCCAAGCAATATTAGAGCAGTTTGCAGCAGCAGCCACATATTCTGCTTCTGTAGTAGACTATGAGATACATCCTTGCTTCTTGTTGATCCATGTGACAAGTCTGTCACCCATGAAGAATGCTCCTCCAATTGTGCTCTTTCGGTCATCAATGTTTCCTGCCCAATCAGCATCTGTATAGACTTGTAGCTCAAATTTTCCTTTTCTTTTATACCATAAGCCATAGTCCTCAGTGTTCTTCCGATATCTCAGAATTCTCTTGACAGCAATCATATGTGATTCTTTGAGATTAGTAGAGAATCTTGCAACTATTCCAACTACATGTGCTATATCTAGTCTGGTATGAACAACATACATTAGTTTGTCAATCATTGATCTATACAAGGTCTGATTTACCTCATTTGATTTGTCTTCTTTTGTC
>MU226529.1:514703-529369 GCA_018584345.1 Thuja plicata | reverse complement strand
AGAGATTTTAACAATTTAAAACTTATTTCATGCACCCTTTATTGAATATAACTTAAACACACTATAACATCATCAAATAGAAGCTAACATACATAAACAAGGAACATAAATGATAAATCCATCACGTGCATTACATATTTATGCAGGCTAGAACCATGAGTTAAGATTGGTATGTCACATAGTATCATAAAAACATTTAAACAACAAAAACACTTGTAATCATAGCATCATGAATCATGATCATACAATCATATACCTCAAGTGCAAGTTCAACGTCAAAGATGTAAGAATCAAAACATTAAAATTAAATCATTACATCAATTCAAGTATCATTGTTTTAAGTTCAACTAATGAATTAATAATTTATTGATATTCTTCTTCTTCATCATCATCATCTTCTATATGGAGCCTAATAAGACTCGAAGGTTAATTTTTCCCCACTTTTATCAGCGCAGTTTCCACCCCAAATTATTAAATGGGGGTTTGGGGGCGAAGCCCCCAAGACGGGGTCAAGGGGCAGCCGACTTTAATTATTTTATAAGGCATCGAGAGTTATTTTTCAGCTCCATAAGACATCAAAGCATAAATGTATGTAAGATGAAAGACAAAAAAAAAAGCAAGTATTTTTTAAATTTTTTTGACTTGACAGTCGATTCATGCCGGTTCACACATGGCGATTCAGGCGATTTTTGGATGAATCGCCGGCGATTCAGGCGATTCAGGCTAAAAAACCGCCGATCTGATTCACCGGCTCCCAAAAAATCGGGGAGGGTGAATCGAATCGTGATTCTCGTTACACTGATACCAATCAATCCAGATTAGTTGTGTAATGCAAAACACTAAAGTAATGACCCATAAACACATTGACAAGGATTTTTAACGTGGAACCCCTATTAAGGGAAAAACCACTTGGGACCGGTAACCCAAAATTTTCACTCTTCTGAAGTGAGCTCGGTGAAGAGCCAACCCTGTTAAAAGTTACAAACACACTGTTAGGTGTGACCTTGTTAAAGGATTTAATAGATTAGTTTGTTACTTGATATCGGGCATCTCTATGCTACCTTATATGACCAAACCTAGTGTAGTTTATCAAATGGTATTTGGCATCTCATGTTATCTTCATGATCAAACTTTTTGATACTCCTTGAGATGTATCTCAATATAGAAAGGATCTTTAAATCCTGCTCGGTTAAGAGACTTTCTGAATCAATGGTTAAACTGAAACAGTAAATCATTTGTTCAAACATACAACTTACACTTGCAGATTTTCAGATCTATTGTAAGCTCATTTTACCTTTCTGATCAATATGTCTTTTCAATACCTTTGCTCCACTTTTTTCTGCTCGGTGATGTTGTGCTTTGTTGCTCGGTGTCCGCAGAAATCTTTAGGTCTTTCCTCAGCTTGATTGATAAGGACTGTATGAAGTTGTTCTTCATCAGTTTCTCTTCAGCATCCTTTTTTCTCTATTCACTCCCCTTAATTCATAATGAATTAAGTTGTCTCTCTATAGACATGATATCACCATTTCTTTGTTCTTGACTTTCTTGTTCTTGGCGTGATCCGCAATCTTAGCCAATCTTGATTTAAAGCTTAACTCTTGTTTTATCTCATAAAATTCTTCTTGCCAATTGGATAAAACAGCTTTAAATCCTTTACTTACCTTTGGCTTTAACTTGTCAATTAAAACAATGTTAACAACGAGTTAAGTCTATCTTTAGCTCTGCCAACTAAGTATTTTGTCGTTTCTGAACTCCAATTAACTTCGGTGTTTTAACTCTTTGATAGCTTTGGTCAACACTTCAGTTCTCCTCAAGGCTTCTCCGTCGATGTTGTTTGTCCGTCGGGGTTGTCTGTCCTTCGGGCTTGTCTGTTCGTCAGTTAACAATGTAATTATGGCCGTCGGTAATGCTTGTGATTCTGCTCGTTGGTAATGCTTGTCGGTTTTCGTGCTCGGGCATCACTGTGACTTTGCTCTCGGTTTCTCTGACCATCAAGTTCCACTAACCGTCGGTGTTTGTAGTCACTTAGTGAATGCTGCCTTTTATACATTACTAAAAACATAATCTTTATCTCTCTGATTCTCTGAAGTCTTTGACACTTTGATTATAACTGATCATATTATATCAAGTTGACATCAATGATAATACAATCCATTAATTGATTTAATGTCTTGCATTATCTTTCTGCATTTCGGTGATCAACTTAATATCTTCAAACATTCAATCAGTTACATGACATCAATTACGCCCTAGCTAATTGGTGCTTTCATTTGGAGATTTTCAGTCACTTTGGTTTTGTGGGTGATTTTGAGCTTGAATAAAATGGAGATATTCTAAGTTTTCTGGTATTGATTTTATGGTTTTGGTGTGTTGTGTGGTTTTGTGGAGTTCAGTTTGAGCTCTGGTGAGTTCAGTAGCAATTTATGACTGCTGGTGTGAAATTGCTGAGGTTTAGAGTGCTTTTACTGAGTTTCTAGATATTACCTTCCTGCTCATATCTCCGGGCAATTAATAAAAATCATTCTGGGTATTATTTCTAAGTGTATTATTCTGGGCATTATGGTATATTTGGCGAAGAACTGATTTTTAGAGGCTGGTCGCCCCGTCCAGTAGGTCTGTATCATTCATCTCAAGCATGTGGGGTTTGTATCAGGTCTGAAAACTCCATTTTGTTGGCTTAATAGTATCAATCTTGGCCACTTGTTATTGCTGGTGAAGTTTTGACAGTGCTGGAGCAGATTTTAAGGTCTTTGGAGGCTTGAAGATTAATCAACCTAATCGCCCTTGTCATTTGTGTCTGATTGTTGGACGTTGGATCAGTTCTGAGCATTCCATTTTGTGTTTTGAAGAATACACCAGGTCTGCAATATTGTTGAGAATAAGATTTGTAATGTTTAAATATGTCCCATGAAGTTTGAGTGAAGACTAGTTATAATCAGCACTTTATTTTCAATGTTATTGTGCAAAGTATCATGCTATATGCTTATTTCCTATTTTGAATGTAATCTGAAAGTAAACAACAGCAAACTCTTTTCATACAAAACAAATAATTTAAAAAAAAATTCAGGGGTGGTTATTACAAGATACTTTAGTATATTCTTTTCATTTGTCCCACATTCATAACATGGGTTGTATCCAATATTGTAATCCTATATAAGAGATCTTTACTTTCTTATTTTATCAATGAACATCTTGGTAATCTATATGTGCTCAAATTTCATAATACGGTATTAGATATTACACAAAGTCACAAGGCCAATGAAAATGTGAAGCCCAATGCACCACTATAACAAAGACGGATCGAGGAATCCAATGTAGCACAGTAAAAAGTCATTTTTTTTGCAGACTGCATGGTATGTCAAATCCATATCGATTCATGGGTAGGAACTCAAAATTTAAAAAGTGCAACATTTTTTTGGACAGAATCACAGCAAGGTTTCTAATGAGTCACAAACTTTTATGGCCTTTGCATTATTCCAAACAGAAACTTCAACAAATATTTGGAAGGTGTTCGTGATATTTGCATGAGACTTCAAACAAGGACAGGGCTCTCTTCTTGATGAATATGTTACTTTTGATCATGATGCATCAGAAAGCTTCATTGCAAAAGTATTAACTTAAGATTGAGGACATTAAAGATCAGTTTATAGTCATTGAGTGCAAAATGGAAGATGGTGTTAATCCCACTGAAAAGTTTACCACATGCTTACAAACACTTTACTAAGACCCTATTCCATGAAGGTTGACCTGAAGCTTGAATAGTTGCGCAATAAGCCTACAGGACAAGACAAATGGGAGAGAGAATTTGGTAGCGACAATGAAACAGTGGGCGTAGAACAAGCCTTTGCAACCAAAGACAAAGGTAAAGGCAATGGTCCCAAAACAATTGAGCCAGGCAACGATTAAGATTTAACAAGAATCTACAAAACATCTCATATGATGAGTCATATGAAAAAGCGCTATAGAAAAAGATTGGCTAACTAAACATCCCACCAACGAGAGCCCTAGCAAAAGGGTAAGTTATATCACAAAGCATATAAAGCAGTCAATCTTCCATGAATTTGAGGCCAAAAGACTAATAAATCAATCTACAGCATCTGCTTGGTGCATAGATTCAAGCAAATCATGTCAGTTCACCAACCAAAAAGATTGGTTCACAGTGATCTTCTCAAAATTCAGTGGTCTTCGGTAGCAAGGACATGTTAGTATACAAAAGGAATGCACCAATATTCTCAAGAGAGTAAATGTTGATTTTCTCAATGTGTACTGTGTGTCAAGTATGAAGCTTAATCTACTTCATTAAGTCAAATCATTAATCTACTCTCAACAAGTCAAATTATGAGACATTGACCCCGTCTAGATGTCATCTTTAGCATTCACTATATATTGGACAAAGACATCAAAAAGACTATTGCTCTTGGTGTGGAAGATAATTGACTATACGGACTACTTGACACTAGATAGATCATGGAATCGTGTATTAGCAACCAAGAAAGTATCAAATATTAGTTCACTTTGGCATCAACAGTATGGGCACCTCAATCTATCCTACCCCTCTTGATTGGCCCAAAAGAACTTACTAGATGGTCTGCTTGACATCTAGTAGTAGGTACAGAGTGTTTGTAGAGCTTGCTAGGTGAGGTAGCAACACAAAGCTCCATTGGACAATAAACAAACCTAGAGAACCAAAAGACTCCTTCAACTAGTTCATGTAGATGTTTATGGGCCAATGAGCACAACCTCTATCATTGGTGCCAAGTATTTTCTTCTATTTATTGATGATTATAGTAGGTGAATGTGGGTATTTTTTTGAAATTGAAATCCAGTATATTTAATGAATTTCAAACATTTAAAGCATTATGTAATGTACCCTTTTTGTAATTATCTGGACACTACGTAAATCACTGAATTGCAATATGGATTTATATGAATTTATGAATGAAATGACAGGTAATTATGAAACAATTAGTGAATTACGAATATGACTGGTAATTCCAAATGCTTAATAGCAATGCAATGATAAATGGATGACTATATATAACTGGTAATTCCAAATGCTATGATAATGGAAATGTACTAATGAGTTGTAATGCAGTAGCACAATGCAATGTACAGGTGCAATGATAATGGAAAATGCACAAAACTATTATATAATGGACAAGGAATATATATATATATATAACTGTAATTCCAATGCCACGATGGAATACAAGGGATAGTTCAACTCTGTGACTGCAATATATACTTGTAAACTGGCTGTCTCAGATTTATCAATATGAAATATGCACATTACCCTGTGAGCCGTCTCTGATATACAATGGGATGTATGCTGTGATTACAGGATGATCTCTTGGCAGAAAATGTTGTCTCTGATGTTCTATTATAAATTATGCAATCTTCTGTTCTGGAGCCGTCTCTGATATGTCAAATATGTATATGCTCTTGTTTGGTGCCGTCTCTGATTCGCAATAATAATGCTTGCACATAATGAAGGTTGCGCCAGCAACCACTATGCTCTCCTCGAGCGGAATCCACAAAGAGAGTTCAGTTTATAAAATCAATTCTCCACATCTTCTTGCAACGATTACAATGTCCATATATATGTGATCGGTCAAGTGAGGAGCTATGTACCCAAAAGACGCATCTTATGGTTTTCCAATTATATTTCTTTATTAATATAATGGTCGTTGACTTAATCATGACGCTTTATTAATCGACCTTCACATTATTATATAGTCTTCCTTTAGTTATCCCCTAATGGATATCACACTCTTTCATTATAAGAATGACGAATACCGCTAGTGACTCGTCCCACCCCTGGGCAACCAGCCTGATGATACAAAGACATTCATCATTGTCGATAATAATTCTTGATATATGGGAATCGATAGGTGTTAATGTCATTGCTTAGCATGTCGTAGTTTTTGTCGACTCTCCTTAATTTGCTTGCCCGATGAGTTTCGGTAGACTCATATGAGGCGTCAACCATTCTGCTTCTATATCTTGTTGGGTCTGGAACTATCGTCCACTATCCTTATATACTTGGTCGGTTCCTTATTTTGGATCACGGTGATAACATTTGGTTCGCTTCTTGGTAATGTTAGGATCATTATTAACAATATCATCTAGAGTCGATGACACATCTTTACTCTCTGGAGGTATGACTCAGTTCTATATGATTTCTACTTCCCTTTGTAATAATACCTTCTTGATTGTCGGTTTGTAGGTTATCGATGATAATAATGCATATATCATTCGGTGTTGAACATGATTTATCCCTCTTTCATATCAGTCGTATGGTGCTACATATTACTGGATTACTTTATCACCGTCCACCCTTTAAATTAGATATAATCGATCAGATTTCAAATGAGTAGTTCCTCTCTTTCTACGATAATAAAAGCTGGGCATATAAATGGTGCCAATAAGTGTCAATCTTTAATTAAAACTTATTGAATCTTTTATTGATTTGTGGGTTCTGAGTTTGGGGACATACACATTAGTAGAAGAAGAGTCAAGTCATTACTTACCTCTCTTAGATCTAATAATGGAGGAGATTTATGTTCAAATGAATTCAACAACATTTGTGCTAAGCATGGTATCAAAAGAGAATTCACTACAACATACACTCCACAACTAAATGGAGTATTTTAAATTGGTCTCTAATTGGTTTATGCTTAACCAATTGGTCTCTATTTGGTTTTTGCTATTTATACTTATAGTGAAATTTGTAAATGGTTAAGCATAAACCAATTAGATATGTTATTTATACTTATAGTGAAATTTGTAAATGGTTAGGGATCCGTGAAGATAGTGCCTTCAGAAGCTAAATATATAGTAGGGATGGATCATTAAAGTGAGTCTCTAATTGGTTTATGCTTAACCATTTACAAATTTCACTATAAGTATTAATAGCACTTTTTCTATGAAAATACTATTGGACACAGCCCAAAGCATTTTCAACTTGGCACACCTACAAATGAAGCACATCTTAATCTTAATGAAGAAAGAACCCAACAAGATATGAACTGATGAGAAGAAATGAGTCCAGTTACAATACAAATACAAGAGCAGGAGCATGGATAATCCAGACCATTCACTAAGAATTTTCATATACAATAACTCATAACGCCATGGTTCCATAAAAAACATGTCATGGCAGCAGAAAACACTTCCTTCAAAATTGTTTGTATGTTTGTACTCTTTATATTTTTTTATAGTTTGAAGAAGTGCTTTTGCCAATCAAAAATAGACTTTTCTATAGCTAAAACTATTTAGCAATGCATTTTCTCTTATCCATTATCAAGAAGATTTTTGTAATTGAATAACTATAGCTACAAAAAAATATGCATGCTTTAAAATCAATTTTGGGGTTATGCCTATTTCATGGAAAAAAAATTCAAGTGTTGTCTATAAAGTAAAACCGAATTTTAGATCAGTCACTTTCAAAGTCCATACATACATACATATGTACGAGTGTGTATGTTTAAAAATTATAAACCAATGAGTTTGCTTACTTTCCCATTGTTACCAGACTTTGAACATTCAATATGTTTAATTTAAACAAAACAATTATTATGGTAAGGTCTACAGCTATAGTTTCAGATTGGAATCATGATACAGCTATTAGCTACACAATTCAAAGACATTGCATACACTGGAAGTAGTCAATGAAAATATGTTGAGATAGGGCAGCATATCTATTCACCTATCATAGACGTCTCGAAGCTCAGCATTAAAAGCTTCATCTTGTTTGCTGACCCCATACCTGTGGCAGTTTATCGATGCCCAAATAAAACTAATGTTAGTCATTTGAGTGAAAGACATAAATCAGCATAGAATCTATCTTATAGCATGTGTAGATCCAAAATTTCTTTCTAGGTTCAATTTTTACATGCTAATACACTAATATTTATCAGCAAATGCAAGCAAAAATCATTTCCATGAATTTAAATCTTTTTACAAGTTTTCATTTTTATGTATCTTTCAGCTGGAGAAAGAGCCAAAATGTGATTATATATTTCTTCTTAATAGAAAAATAAGCATTGGCCCATTCACAGTCAGATATACTAATGCATTTCGTGCTGGCAGCTCTCTTTCATGCATTATATCATTTATTTTCTTGCAGGATATAGATACAGCTAGAAATTTCCTCAGCACAAAATAAAATAACTGTTAAATAATTCAATCAAAGTAAACCACAAGTGTGGTGTGAAGCTCCACAAAGTGCAATAAATAAAAAGTAGTTTATGGTTCAATGTGTCACTGTGGAGAAACTAGACATAACATATATTGACATATTCTAAAATGGGCCAATTCCTAAACCTGTCCAAGTAAATAACCAAATACAGCATCCTTCTAAAAATTATTCTAAATCAGGATTCTTGAAAGACCTAGTAAGACGATATAAAATCTGTGCAATTGAATTCAGCTCTGTTGACAAGCTATAGATAAAGCAACCCTAAACAAAATGCTATTGAAAGCTACTTCAAGTTGAACATTATAATCAAAATTACGAAAAGTTACGACAGCAAGAAGAAAGTTAATAAGAACTCCAACAGCAATAAAAATTACACTAAACCCTGAAAGACCCTTACCAAAGAAAGTTAATCTGAAGATGATGAAATCCTAGGCAAGTCATAAAATATGAAGCCATGTGATACAAATACAAATAACAATGTGAACATAAGGCCCTTCAGTGCAGCCACCTAAAGGGAATTGATGGATAAGGATGTTGGACATCGTAGTTGACAACAATCAATATCCATATACAAGCAAAACAATCAATACACTCATTGTCAATCACCATGAAATGAACGATACAACATATAATGCTATCCATGAGAGAATGCTAAGAGAACTTAACCAGGCAATGCCAGGAGGAAAGAAGATATGCCCATAGAACCTCTACAAAGATTCACTGTCATCAATCCTCTTAAGGTAGAGAGAATGATAATATGGTATTCTCTGCCATTCCTCGTAGCTTAGAATGTAGGCAAGGAGAACTAGTTTAAAAATTCAATTATAGAGGAGCTAAGCTAACATGTCTGCTGAAAGAATAAAAATATGAAATGCCTTGGTCCAACTTGCAAAAAGGGATGTTGACTTGCAGAATTGTCTCCATCTGTGTGAAACCATAAAAACCAAAAGGGCACTTGACATTTGCAACAAGAAAAGACTAAAAGTGGTAATCAACATGGCAACCTCAGAGGTCCCCACCCCAAAAAATTCACAATTCCACATTTGGGTCAGCTAATGACTTTACACCCACCCACTATAAAAGCTGAACTACCAGCATTTGACTACTTTCTCTCAATTGCTTGCTTCTAATTTGACCTCGTCATTTTCTTGTGCCTGTTCTGGCCTCCATTCAGTATCTATGCATTTCCCAGAATTTCTGTGATCTGTCTTGTAATGTCCCCTTTCTGAAATAGGATTTAATAATAGATAATAATTAATAAATTAAAATATAAAATAATCATAATAATAAAATATACTTACAAGTTAGTTAAGCTAAATGAAAGGTCAAGAGGCATGTAATGAAGAGTTGTGACTCCCTCCATATCAGATATAAAGAATAGTTCATTTGAAAGGGGACATGCAGACAATAAGGGAAATTGGACAATAAAATGTGGAAAATCAGGTTGGAATTGGAAAAGAATTCAGAAATAAACCTGAATTAGAAATAAAGAACGGCAGTTAAGATTGGTTACGGGGCAATAAAGAAAGTGGAAGAGACGCCAATCTTGTGAAGATATATTAAGAAGTTGTGAAGTGCATTTGAGGGGAGCATGATGAACAAGAGTTTATATAAGACTTACATTGCAGATCTGCAAATGAGAGGATAAAAGGGAAGATCATCAAGGAAAGGTTGAAATCATATTTGTAGGAAGAGTTTATAGTAGAATTTAAGAATAGTATATGCAGATATAAAAGAGGAACATATGCAAATGCTGATAAGGAAAGTATATGCAGACTTATAGGAGAATTACAAAAGGAAGACATAGTTTGAAGGTCTGATTCAGGAAAGAAATAACGGATAAGAAAGAATAAGGAAGTGACTCCTTTAAAAGGCAAAGGTTGTGAAGGATTGTGACTTTCCCAAAGGGTGGCAATTTTGAAAGAATGTGACCATTGCAAAGGTGCGGACATGGTGAAGGGGTGTGACTCTCCCTCATATCAGTAGATATAAAAGGTAGAAGGTTTCATTTGAGGAGGATATCCAAGGAAGATCAATTTGGGGAATATTGTATTATTCTAAAAGGCAACAATGAAAAGTGATGATTCAATTCTTATGAAAGGTGGTGACCCTTTAACTTATAATGTATGAAGGAGAAATCATTCGAAGTATTCAAGGATCACTTATTTGTCATCACTTGCCAATACATTGAATCAGCAATCAATCATCATTCATCACTCTTTCCACATTCATTCAATCATTATTCATTAATATATCAAATCATCAAATAAAAGGAAATCATTCAATCATCCATCAAAAATCAATTTTTTTGTTGTTGAAAAACAAAGTGTAATAGAAGAACAGAGACCAATAGAAGAACAAGCTACAAAAAACATTAGTGACGAAAATCAAGGTGAAGACAGGTTTTTGAACCTATTTGATGCCTTGGACAGAGGGCAAAAAACTACTTAAGAAAACAATCTCAAACCTAGAAATCAAAACACCATGTAAATTCTCATTTCTCAAAACCCTAGAATGCCAAACTCCATTAAAATCAGTGTTTTTCTCTGTATCAAAACACCAAACCAGCTAGGATGGATCTTCCAACCACCCTAAGAACTCATGGACATCTTTGGGACAATTTGATGTATCAAGATGCTCAAAACTCCTTTTATTCAGGGAAAAAATACTATTTTTGAATAAACAAATATAGTCTTAAAAAGGGATTGTGAGCCACACCCCCATTTTGTGAACAGGACCATACCAACTAAGAAATGAACAACAACAACAACAAAAAGACAGCTGAGATCTGATTGTCAACACTCAAATAGAGGAACTAAAGAAAAACAAGAGGAAAAATCTCAGAAATTTGAAAGACTTATAAAAACCATTCAAGGAGCCAAGAAAGCCTTTGGAGGAGCTCAAAAATCATTCAAGCAACTTATGGCAACTATTACAGCTGCCGAAAGTGAAAGGTAGCCAACATAAACCAGCCATAAATTGACTTCCCTTTTTTTATTTTTAGCTTTTTACAATGTTTCTCTAAGTTTCCAAGACATGCAGATGGCTAATATAATAATATTAATTTTTGTATTCAAAATTTTAGATTTATAGAACTAAAGTGAAAAGAAGTGATTCAATAATCATTTGATAATCTGAATGGCATTTCATAATATGACTTAGGGGCATCATTGTACTGCCTACTACTTCCTTCAAGGTTTCTACACATTGAATTCACCTGCCTATGGTTCCAAGATTTGAGGTGAGTGTTGGAATCAAGGGGAATGCAAAGGGCCATAGTTCAAAATCATTCAACCCAATTACAAATGATAACAGATACAACATATGTGTCCGTGGAAAGAAGCAAACAAAATTTGTCCACCTAGAGATATATCTATTCAAACACCTTGTTCTACACATGCTATGAAGTTATGAACAATGCATCCAAAGACATTTAAAATTATAAGTGGGTTATAAGATGGAAAATGTAATATTAAAATATAATGTAATTTGATCAATCATAGATTTGCTTACTTGTGAAATATGCAATTGTTATTTTGCACACCTCATTGACATTATTTCAATACTTTGCAATGAAGGAATCGCTCAAACCAATAAACAACCAGTTTGCTCCGTACTTTATTGTAACATAGTGGGTTCTTGAGTTGTATGAACCCTTGCAACTTATCCTTATGTCACAAATGGAATCGGTGGAAGACGTGAAAAACAAAGCAAGGGAACACGGTTTAGACAATTGCAATTAGTGGTTTTTGGTCAAATGTGAGATAATCAAAACTTTTTTATCCCTTATTTTCAATTTCAACAAATTTCAAGATTTTGTCAGTACTAGCCTTAGGAACATCTACAGGTGCGCTCATAGCATGCTTGACCAAATGAAGGCCTCCATTTATGAGAGACTCCACCCTCTAGTTCTACCATGAGCACATTAAACCAGTCATTTAAAACAGGTGGGAGAAGGAAAAAAAAAACCCCACAACACATGGCTGCATATGAATTGAATCCATAGTCACATGTGGAGAGACCTAGCAAAATTGTTCCCCATGGGGGGAAAAGGCCTTACAAAGGCGCTTAAGAATATGTATAATCAAGAGGAAGCTTCATTGGTTGAAGTTGAGTGGATAAGATTTACTGAATTTGATCGCTTGGACAAGCCAATTAGCTAGTGATTAGTTGGTGGCAACAATATGGACTTCCAATACTGCTGTGCACACTTGCCATTAGTCTTCTAACATAGGGTTTTGGTAACTCTGCTACTAATAGCAACTAGTCAATTTGTCATATGTGCAGGCAAATTAATTCAAACCATCTATGGATACATTACAATTACTTGTAAGATGGACCTTACATCCTTAAGGCCATTGATTGGTTTGGAAAGCACAAAGATGTTGAGTAATCATTTTAGATCCTAAGAGATGTCGTTCAGGAGATTGGTCCTCAAAATGTACTACAAGTGATTACGGATGCAACATATATGTGCATGGAGAGAAGCAAACAAATTTTGTCCATCTACAGACGCATCTACTAAAACCCCTTGTTCTACGAATGCTATAAAGTTATGAACAATACATCCAAAGACATTGAAAACTTAAAGCTGGTTAACAAGGTGGAAAACTTGCTATTAAAATAAAATTTAATAAATGATAAATTTGCTTACTTGTGAAGTATGGAATTTACAGCTTCGTTAGTGAGGTCGGTAGGATGACCGCAACTAGCGAGCGCATTGTGCACAGTTACAGCGGCAATCCGGGACGCGGAGGAGTTTAGCGCATAGGCGGCCGCTCCGCCAGCGAGTCCAAGAGCTAGAGCCCCTCCCACTGCTGCGTTTCTAGTGGAGCCCACAGCATATCCCCCTGCCAGGGCCCCTCCTACAATTGCAGCACAGACGCCATATCTAGCAGGCGCCGAGAGGCCTGCTAGAACCTTCTCCGGCCCCGAAAGCTCTTTCTGCCCTCCGAATATTGCTTCACACGACGCCTCCTCTGAATTTGCTGCTCCTAACACAACTCTTGCCCTGCGCCTCCTGTTCTTGTTCTTGTTGCTGCTTTGTAAGGTGTATTTGCGATCACAGCGAGGTAAGAGCCTTGGCGCTACCGCAACCGAGGATTTCAGCTGACCAGTTAGTGTAGGAGCTGGAAAAGCCATTGTTTTTTCTTCTTCTTCGCGCCTGCGGTAGGAACGGATAAGAAAAAACTGAGGCCGGCTTCCAAAGCGAAGAACCTATGTCAAGCTACAGCTTTTAACTGGCTTAGTTACGCCGAAGGCGTTCCTTATCTGAGAGGACAACCTAAAATTTAAAATCAACAGTCGATGTTTCACAATATACGTGCAAGACGATTGGAAAAACTTTAGCCGTGTATTCTTCTTTGTTTAACATGATCACTTTTATCTCGCTATTAACTGTTTGTTTCCGTCCTTTGCCGTCTATATTGTTCCCTCCACTCCATATTATTCCGTCCACTCCTTGTCGCTTTGTCGAATATGAGCTCGATAGGTATCATTTTTAAGTTTTTATTTTTGCTTTGGCAAAAAGAAGATAAATATGGTGTAATTTTTTTAGATTATTAGTTCTCTCATATTTTAAATTGTATTTTGATTATAAAGCAATTTTGTATGCAATAAAATAGTATCTTACAATAAAAAAAATTAGTTTACATAAAGTAATATAGGTAATTGTAAAATATTCAATAATATTTTTAATTATTTGATTTTACATTTATTTTAATTAAATAATTAGATATATTTTATTTCATATTTAATTTGTTCATTTTGAATTAAAAACTTTAAAATTTATTTTATTATAATTTAAATTTGGGTTTTCATATTTCTTTCATTTATAAATATATTTTGAAATTGTTAATTATATAATTAGAATTTGAAACATAATTTTTAAATTTTAAGATTATAATAAAAATTATATTATAATATAATAAATAAAACATACAAATAATAAATTATATTATTATTTAGTTGAACATACAAATAATAAATTATATTATTATTTAGTTGAATTTATATTGGTATTTCTATTAAAATTTATATATAAGTAATAATTATAATTTTAAATATTTTTTTTTTAATTTTAAGATTATAATAACAATTATAATTTGGGTCGTGTTTTTGAGGTATCTGATTGGATTCTTCTTTCACTTGTATTTTCTTACATGCTTGTAGACACCCTAAAATGGACAGGCTTGCAACTTTACATTAAAACCCTAATTTTCATCTATTAATTAATGGTTTTTTAATCATTAATTAATCATCTATTTTCTTCTAAATTCATCTTTCTCAAATCATCTAATCCAATTCTCAACATTAATTAAATAATTAATTTTATTTAATTAATTAACATTTAAATGATTATTTACCAATATTTAATCAATTAAACTCAATTTCCTATAGTTTAAATCCAAATATTTAAACTTACTAATTTATTCTTCCAATTAAATTAATTTCAATTAAATTAATT
>MU226529.1:477573-514603 GCA_018584345.1 Thuja plicata | reverse complement strand
GACATCCTTTATAAGGATTGTCATCTTTGTATTTCATAAGGAGTTTGTAAATCATTTATTTTTGAATATAGAATATCATTTCTGTCAACATGGTTTTTCATTCTCTGGCCTATCGGCCGCCATAGCTGATTCCTTCTCTCCTCTGTCTGTTTCATTCTGTGTAATAGTCTTTGCATGCAGGTGATCCTGGTTGCATTGCGTTTTAGCAATCTCAACAGGATCATCTGCCCAATTTACATACCTCTCAAACATGATTTGTGTTGTACATGAAGTAACTTACACAATCCCTTACTAGGCTTGGTACATACATACATGCATACCTCTTGATTGGGCCACAAGACCCAAGCCCCTCTTTCTGACTCCAAGTCAAGGTCTCCATTTCACTGCAAGTGGTCTAGCATCCCTACTCATATCACTGCCCAACTACACACTATCATCATCCACTATCGTCATCTTAGGCAAAAACCACCACCATCTTCACCTTTGCACTAACTTGCCTTTCTCTACACTTTTCTAAAGCTCATTGAATACCAATATAAGAATTCTAAAGCTCATTGAATACCAGTATAAGAATCCTTAGATTGCCCCAACATAACCCTTCTCCTTGGTGGCTACATATCTCTCTCTCTCCTCCCTCTCCTCTACATATCAATATATTTGTCTCCACCTTCAACTCTATCCTTATCCATCCATCTCTCCTCCCTCTTCTTTACATATTGATATCCTTATCCACCTACCTCTGCCTCTCAATCTCTATCTTTTTTTCTATCTCTTAAATCCCCCTCCTTCCCTCCCAATTGCAAAAATATCAGGACTCTATTGATAATTGAGCTTGAGAGTCTTCCTAATTTGAAGGCTATATTTTAGTCATGTTTGGATCCTTGTAACTATATGCATAATTCAAGGGAAGATATTACTTCTCTCTTAAGATCTTTGTTGTATGAAAAAACATCATTTCTTAAATGGATTATCAATTGATTTGATAGACTACACAAATCTGTGTCAAAAATATACATTTTTTTTCTAGTTGACCTTTTGTACCTCTTCGACGTACTCATTGCACACCAAGGTACAATTGCTAGTTAGGTATATGTCAAGGCTTTTCCAAGGGTTTTAATGTTCCCAATAGTCTTTCTATCGTGTTTTATCTGTGACTGAATATTACTTTAATTAAAAAAATATTTATTCAATTTATTTTTGGCCTATAATTTATATATTTATCAATTAGTTTTATCATAAATAAATTTTATTTTTAAATATAATTTTGTTATAGAATATATAATTTGAAAAAAAAAAAAATTTTAAATTATTATAGTTATAATTTAAAATTAATTATTATTGTTTTATGAAAATATAATTGTGTTTAGTAATATAAGTTATACAATAATGGTATGATGAAGGGCACTCCCCTTACTAATTTAAATACACACAATACAATAGGGTAACAAATAGAAAATGGAAATAAAGAACAATAGTAAGAAGATAAACACTTACTTTCTATTATCTTCAATTAAATAACATTACAATATTAAAAAATATAACATGCTACTGTCACATGGGGATTTTCATTATAATAATTTGCAAGATAGAGCCACAAACTACTCTATGATCTAAACAATCGCTACTCTCATCTCTCCTCCAAGGGTCTATGACTGTTACCCCTATACCAGAACAAGACACTCCAAATGCTAATCATAACGCTACCCAATGTCATATAAATGGCTCAATAGATGATATAAACCAAACCAAAACTCGCCCAAATATAGAAAATGCAGAACCAGCTTACTTAAAATTTACAACCGAAAACCAAGTTGTTATTGGCGAGAAATTTGAAAAAGACCTGGATCTTCTTTATGAAGTAATAAAACATGTAATAAACACTCACAATGAAATTAGAGAAGGTCTCATTAACTAGCATATATCTAAATCAGAGCATAAGAAAAATCAGGAAAATAAACAAACAAAGACCAATCATATCTCACCAGAAGTTATTATAGCAGAACAGAGTCACCAAAAAACAAACAATCCCATAAATAAAAACAAAGAGGTTGATTTTGAAAAAAGAGAGATGATATCTAATAATGACCGAGTTATTACATCTAATAATAAACTCAATCGCTCAAAACATTTGGAGTTTTATCAGACCTCTAACTCCCAACTAAATATGGATGATTTAGTAGAAGGAGAAATTTGAGTTGAAGATGAAGAGTTAGTCAATACTAATCAACAAATGACATTAGCCTCTCAAGCAAGAAAAGCCTCCATCAAATTATCTACAAAAGTCTCTAATAATTCTAAAGGAAAATGTTTTGATTATTACCTAAATCAAGTATCCCAATGTGAGGATTCAAACCCATCAGATGGATCAGAGGATACAATAATAGTTAAATTACCTTATAGTAAGAATAGTTTCCTCTAGTGCCTTAACAATCCTGACTATATCTAAAACTCTCCTAAGCGTTTACAACAACAATTAAGCATTCCAACTCCAAGTGAACCAATTAATGGTCCATACACTATAGAAGAGGCCATTAACAGAGTTAGTGAAGATCTAGACTTTCTCAAACATATTATGATCGACACTACACAAGCTCAAAAAGAGATAAGAGGCTATATATCTCAATGGAACAAATTAATTAAAGTGGCAGTAATTAAAGATAACAGTGAGGTTCCAAGTATCAAGCCTAAAGAGAAATTAGACCAGCTATCCTCCCCTTCTAATTTTTAGCTTAATCTAAGCTTCATCAGACATCAAGCTCCTCCCATCTACGCCCTGACTAATTTAGCTATAGAAAGCATCAACCAGCCAGTAGATCTCTTTCCAACCCCTAGTGCCCTAATTAAGAATCCAAAGTCTTTACCATTTATGGAGGATAGAGAAAACAAGGAAGAGGATTTAGATAAAGAAAAACAAAAGGTTTAAATGGAAATGTGGAAAAACTTTTTAACACTAGTCCAACAGCAACAATATACAATCTAGAAAAAGGATATATAAACAATTTTGGGGAACAAGGAATTTTAATAATGTCTCAACAAAATAATATAGTCTCTCACTTAAATAACCAAAACTTAGGAACAAAAAAAATTGAAACCCCAATAAATAAAGCAAAAGAAAGCTCAAACAATATAGTTAACGAGCAACTAATTCAATGCAGTCCATTGATTTAGAAGAAGAAGATACTTTCGATAACATCATCTATGATGAAATAATGAAAGAGGTACTGAAAGAAGCATCACCACAAAGGGATAGTGCTATCCCAAATATAGAAAATCAGATAGAAAATTGGGCATAACAACTTTAATTGAAGGACTATCCTCACCTATCATCCCAAAAGAGACTAAGAAAAGGGGCCAAAAATCATTAATAGAATTAAGAACTAAAGATGGTGATGCAATTAACCAAGTCAAACTAACAGGTATTTATAATGGGAAGGGGAAGTTCCTTCCCAAAGAGCAATGAAAAATAACTACTTGGAATGTTAGGGGCTTAAATGCCCCTAACAAACAAAGAATACTAAAATGTAATCTAAAAACTTTCAACTCAGACATCATCTTAATCCAAGAATATAAGTTAAATAAAGAAGAACATAATAAAATGGCAAAGAAAATTGGGATCTGGCAATCAATATGGGAAGAATCTGCAGGGGCATCAAGAGGGTTAGTTATTTTATGGAATCCTGGGAAATTAAGATTCGAGCATAATTCATCAACGCAAAATTGGATATTAGGAACTATTTCTAGTTTAGATAATCAATCAAAAATATCGATTATTAATGTATTTGGGCCCACAGACAACAATCTCAAGAAACAGGTTTGGGAATCCCTTGATTCGATAATTTCTAAAAAAGATGAGGATTTCTTCATAATTGGGGGAGATTTTAACACCATACTAGATCCGAGTGAAAAATATGGAGGTTCCACACTTGTGGAGCAATCTCAAAAAGACTTTAGGGATTGGGTGAGTAGAAATGGCCTCATAGATATCAAATCATCAAACGACACGTACACATGGACCAATCATAGGAAAGGCTTCTGCAACATTGCGGAAATACTTGAAAGGTATTTTGTTAAATGAGATTTAAGCTTAGTAAATTTTGACCTATCATCAGATATTCTCACCAATGTTGGTTCGGATCACTTCCTTGTCAGACTAAATCTCATAACAATTAATAAACCCCATAGAAACCCATTCAAATTCAAAAAGATGTGGTTTAAACATAACGATTTCATAGTTTTACTAGAACAATGGTGGAAAGAAGAAACCTATCTTGATTCCAAAATGTTTTGCTCTGTCTCTAAACTCAAATCACTGAAACACAAAATAATTGAGTGGAATAAAAAGCATTTCAATAATATTTTCAATGAAAAAATATCAATTGAAAAATATATTAAAGCGCTAAATGAGGTAGTCATAAACATAGCGATGAATGATGAAAGATTTCATAAAGATAAAGATTTATTAGCAAGGTATGAAACAATATTAGCAAAAGAAGAAATTTACTGGAGGCAGGAATCGAGAGAAGTGTGGCTGTCAGATGGGGATAGAATTACAAAATTCTTCCACAATATTACAAAAGAAAGAAGAATCACAAACAACATTACTAGTATCAAAAATTTGAATGGAGATACACCGAATAATCAAGAAAACATAGCAAAAGCATTTATCAACTATTACCATAAATTACTTAATAATTACGAATCCTCTAATTTACAAGCTAAAAATACCATGTTGTCCTCTATTCCTAAACTAATAACTAGGGAAGACAATAAATTCCTCAACAACAAATTCACACTTAATGAAGTCAAAGAAGCACTTTTTTAGATGAACCTGGACAAATCACTGGGTCCTAATGGTTTTTGTGCTTTCTTTTTCCAGAAGTGTTGGTACTTCTTGGGCTTAGAACTATGAGAAGAAATTGAGGCCACTCATAACTCAAACACACTATAAGCTGAAATAAACAATACCTTTATAGCGCTTATTCCCAAAAAATCGAATGTCAAAAATGCAAGTGAGTTTAGACCCATAACATTATGCAATACCATATATAAAATATTATCTAAAATATTGGCAAACAAACTTAAGAAAATTTACCAAATATCATCTCGGAAGAGCAAACAGGTTTCACACCTAATAGATCAATTTTTGAAGGGATCATTATGGTGCAAGAAATCATTCATACCATACAACATAGCAAAGAACCAAGTATGCTAGTCAAGTTAGATATTTAGAAAACCTACGATAAAGTTGTTTGGCATGTTTCCGTGTAAATGTATGGAGGAATTTGGATTCTCTAAATCATGGATCAACATGATTTACAATTGTATTTCTACACCCAAATTCTCAATCCTTATAAATGGCTCCCCGCATGGATTCTTCAGTTCATCAAGGGGCATTAGACAAGGTGACCCAAAATCTCCTAGCCTCTTTGTCGTCATGGCAGAAGCACTAGGAAGATATATCCATCTCAGGCATGAGAAAGGACAAATTGCTAGTATTAAGGTCACCAATAATGCGCATAATATCACTCATCAAAAATTTGTTGATGATACTCTACTTCCAGGAAAAAGCACTAATATAGAAGCTACACAAATTAAAGAAGTACTCAATACTTATATGGAAGCATCTGGCCAATTAGTAAATAAATCAAACTCTAAAATCTTCTTCCTAAATACCGAAGTCAAAATGCAAGAAGAGATTTGCAACATTCGAGGTTACAATAAAGATAAATTCCTATGCAAATACCTCGGTACTCCCCTCGAAAAAGGCAATAGTAACAACAAACTATGGGATCATTTAATTACCAAAATCCAAAACAAAAGAGGAAAACCAGAAAGGGAAATGGCTATCCAATGCAGGTAGAACAACTATGATTAAGGCAGTATAGTCAGCAGTCCCGATATATCAAATGTCAATCTTTCCAGTAACCAATCAAATCAAAAGCTATATAGATTTAAAACTCAGAAACTTTTTCTGGCAAGGAGTGTAAGAAAAGAGAAAAGGGGCCTTAATAAAATGGGACAAAATATGCATTCCAAAAGAGAAAGGAGGCCTGGTTATAAAAAATATACAACTTCAAAATAAAGCATTAGGTGCAAAATTAATTTGGAACATGTTTCAAAACCATAATAGGAAATGGGCAGCAATTTTGTTAAATAAATACATCATAAATGTGGAACCAATCAATATCTTTCGAAGTAAAAAACATGTTAGAGGATCCCAAATTTGGAATTTCATGGTTAGTTGTATGAAGGTAATTGGTGATAAATTAACATGGGATATTGGGGATGGAGCAGAGACACTATTATGGGAAGACTCATGGGCTGGTTATCAACCACTAGACAATCTTGGTCTTGATCCATCCATTAAAGAGACATTAATACACGAATGGGGAAACAAACTTAGTCAATATATTATTATTGACAAGCATCAAAATGCCAAAGGATGGAACTGGAGACCACTGGAGAATATTCCCCTAGCTAGCAATAAAAAAAAGGCATTTCTTCAAACTCTCGAAAATAGAATTTTTGTTATTAAATATAGATCAAACATAATTGTATTGGGTGGATCAAATGATGGAAAATATAGAGTTACATCGGGATACAATTATATTATTGAAACACTTCCAATATGTAACCTTGATCTCCCATTAAATCTTTGTTGGAACCAGGAATGCTCTTGTAAGACTGGAACCTTTCTCTGGGCAACTCTTCAAAATCGCATTCCTTCAACTGAAAGGTCTAAGAAAATTGGTTTTCATGGTCCATCCTGATGCCCTCTATGCAAACGGGACGAAGAATCTATCGACCACATCCTTTACTCTTGTACATATGTTAAATAATGTTGGTATAACATATGCAATAAGTTGAATTAGAGTTTAGTTCCACCCAATAATTTGTCTAGTTTTCTCCTACAATGGCCTAATCATATGTATAAGAGTCTATATAATAACTTATGGGCCACTGTACCATTACTAGTTGTCTGGGAACATTGGAAAGAAAGAAACTAATGCATCTTTCAAGATGTAAGGATGGACAGACGAACTTGATTAATAAGATGTAAGCGAAAATCGTAGAGACTATTAATAGTAGGTTAAGAAACAAACATCACATTGAAGGAATCTTTTCCAACTAGGATGTCATAATGAGGAAAAATTGGTGCAGACTTATTATTTCACCCCAATTTGGTAAAGGAGGTCAGAAGAGAAAGGAGGCTCGAACAAAATGTAAATGGGAAAGACCAAAATCTGGCTGGTACAAATTAAACTTTGATGGAGCAAATAGGGGTAACCCTGGTAAAGGTGGGATTGGCTACATTATCCAATCCTAGGATGGATCTATTAAGGTGAAACTGGCTAAACCTGTACAAGAAATGACAAATAACATAGCCAAACTTCTGGCCGTAACTGAAGGATTACTACTCTATAATCAACTTGAGATCCAAGACCTAGAGATAGAGAGTGATTCAAAAATAATGGTTAATGCTCTAAGATGCCATAAAACACCAAATTGGAAAGTAGATTCTATCTTAGAACAAACTATCCAAATAATGGAAAACTTTGAGAACATTGAAATCAAGCATATATATAGAGAAGGCAATAAAATAGTTGATGAATTAGCAGACAAAGGCGTTGATGGGGAAATTGTTAGAGAAATATTTTAAACTTAAATCCAACACTATTAAGACTAACACAAACATAAAAAATATTAAAATATATGAACAATAAAACCTACATTAGATACTTCAGATAAGCTAGGAAGGATAGATCAATCTTTGACTAGGAAGAAGCAAGAATCTAAGTCAGGGAATCAACATTAGAACCTTGAAGCAATTAGATCATATGAAGGGGCTATTTCTCTAGATAATGATAGATAAATGTCTAACATACTATTATCTCTAATACAACTCGAAATCCAAAGGAAGTAGGAGAAATATTCCAATATACAAGCTAACAAAATTATTAGAAACAACCTCAAATGAGTAAAGATGGACAAATAAACCAAACAACACTACCATGAACTTAATTTTCTCACATGAACACAAATATACATATATAAATAGGATCATAAAGACTCATATAGAAGTATGGTAAAAATAATTATAAAGCAACTAGCCAAAACCATACATAAAAACCAAAGCTAAGCACACCCATAAATAGACATAGTGATATAGGAAAATTGTCAAGTAGTGAAGTGGTACAAAAAAGTTTACATATTAATACATATAAAGGACACATAAATCTGTAAGCAAAAATCACACTAGTTAATCATAATTAAATTAAATCTATAATACTTCTTCATCTCTAAAACCTTAGTCTAGACCCACCATTGAAAATTCTGCTTAAGATAAAACCATAAATCAACCTAACTGCAACAACAAAATAAGAACCTATAAACTATGAATGGAGTGAATGTTTCATAGCTTCTTAAACTATAACATAAAAGATCACATAATACTTATCATAAATTTATAAATACATATACCTATATACACATATATCTTGAACCCTCCCCTGTTCGCTTAGGGTTCTCTTGCATAATCGACTCTCGACCCCTCCTCTATCCTATAAAGGCCAAAGAGTGATCTCTGTATGAGTTAATATTCTTATCTCAAAATTCTTTAAGGGTGGCCTTAAACGATTCCCCCTCATATACTTACCAGGACTTACAATATGTCGGGTCATTTGGCCCTAAATAGGTCTAGATGATAGTAGTTGGATTGTCTATTTGTGTAGGTCTCTTAGTTTATGCCTTTTCCCTTAAAGACTTGTTGTTTCTGTCCATAATTTCAGGTTCATCCTTTCAATTCCTATCTAGATTACCCATTATAAGTCCAAGCATAGTAGCAATAGCACTAACATGAAATTAGTAATGTAGAGGTAGATTTGGATATTTCATTTATAAGACTATCCTGCATATGTAATCTCAAACTTATTACAGTATCAACTTTAAACCCTTCAAGAGTAACTACAACATTGTACGCATGGATCGAGTTCTGTAACACTCAAAAAAGAGGGTTAGTAGCACCGATTTGCAATGGGGGAAATCAAATGGAAATAACTACTAAAAATGAAACTACGAATCAATAAAATGTACAAGCAAATAAGAGAAAAATAAATGAATGCAAACCCAATTGCTTGAAGCTTCTATTGTCTCTCTCTACTCCTTCCGAAACATTGTTTTTGATGCTCTGTATAGGTGTGGGAAGCGTCTATGACTTGGGAGTGTTGAGAATATGCTATTGAAATGTGTGATCACAAGATGGCTTGAATGCTAGAACCAATCTGACAGAGTAATGGCGCATGTGAGCTTGAAATCCTGGATCCTTCAAATGGTTATGAAGGGTTTGTTATATAGGAATTGAGAATGAGATGAACGGTTGAGATCAATCCCAGAGATAGGAAGACGAATGGTTGAGATCAAAGGGAACTTGAGAAGCCATCAGTAAATTCCACCTCTTCAACTGAGAGAGAGGAGATAAAGTTTGGTTAACTGAAGAGCTAATTTTGAGTTACTTTTTAGAACTGAAGATGTGGCTGGAGAAACCCATGTGAACTGAAGAGGTGGGTGGAGTAACCCATGCGATCTAATTAAAGTTATCTCTTTGAAGATAAATGAATATTTAATTCATTTTTGAATTTAAAGTTTTCAACATGTGAGATAATTGAATTCTTTGTGATTTAGAATTGTATTATTTAAATGAAATTAAATTAATTTAATTGGAAGAATTTAATTTGTAAGTTTAAATATTTCAATTTAAACTTCAAGAAATTAAATTAAATTAATTAATTAATGGAAATTAATCAATTAAGGTTAATTAATTAAATAAAATTAATTATTTAATTAATTAATTTTGGTAATTTGATTAGATGATTTGGGAAATGAATTTACAAGAAAATAGATGATTAATTAATAATTATATAACCATTAATTAATAGATTAAATTAGTGTTTTTAATGTCAAGTCGCAATTCTGTCCATTTTAGGGTGTCTACATTTGCCCCTCTTTGGCGCATTGTGGCTTGTCGCAGTGTGTCAAAGATTCTTTGTTTTGATCGTGTCCCAGCTTGCCCTAGCGATAGCAGGTGTATTTATGCCCCCTCAACAAATTTGAGCGAAAATTCGCGACATGAGCGTTAATTTGTTGAAATTGCAAATTGAAAATCTGGATATCTGACTGATCTGGAAAATTCTTCATTATGCCCCTGATATTGAGTGTTGAAGATTCTAGGGTCCGAGAAGATAAATTTGAGGTCCTGGAGGAATTGGAGTTTTTTCAAAACCTTTATAAATAGCTAGGTGAGCCATTTGATTTGTCACTTTGCACTCTTCGAGCTTTGGATCTTTGGTAAGTTTGTCTCCTATTTTCTCTATTTTTTTTGTGTTCATTAAGCTATGACAGGTCTACCAGGCGTCATGCATGTTTATGATCGAGTCTGCACTTTTCATCATCCAACTGGCGTAGGACGTCTGGTGAGTGACCTTGTCCTCCTTGTCATTATTGTATTCATTTATTGCTTTTAAAATTTATGCTTTTTTGAAAATTTTTAAATGTTGTCGCGATAGGGTGCGGTTTTGATGCCGCAATTGTCGATTGCATGCCGCAATCGATAAGTGCGCCACAAGTAGATTGTTTATTACCGCATTCATTGGTTAATTGCCACAATTGAAGTTTTATTGCTGCAAATTCCTTAAAAGTACCGCAAACGTTTGTGGAATGCTGCAATTGACCTGTTTGTACTCTTTAGTATGCATTAATGACTTAACAATACTCTGTCTCTGACCTGTTACTGATACTGTTGTTGTGCTGGCTGAGAGAGAAGAGGAGAGAGTGATGGCTGAGGATGTGGATGTGGAGATAGCTAATATTGATGTTGAGGCTTTGGATGTAGAGGGTTCTAGTTCTAGCACTTCTACTGGTAGTAGCATTACTAGAGATAGTGTGGATAGTGAGGACTCGTGGGTTGTGTAGGGGAGAGGGGATGAGGGATTAGGGGATAGGGAGGAGGAGGAGGAGGGAGATATGGATGTTTTTATGGGAGGGATGGATATAGATCCTTCTGATATGGAGAGACTCACTCAACAGGTGTCTGATCTTCAGGCTAGACTTGTTTCTTCTTATGCTTGTGTCACTGCTTTAGGGAGTAGGGTTGCAGCAGTCAAGGCCAGGGTGACTGTGGCAGAGGATAGAGAGCAATATGCGTGTTCTAAGGTTTGATACTTTATTGAAAGTGTACAAGATTATTCGCATCAGGATGTATTGGACCGATTCTGGAGATCAGGGCGTGAGGCCCAGAGAGAGATCGATTACTGGCAGCGCCACTATGAGGGTGTTGTTCCTTTAGCTCAATGTGTTCCCAGCTATATAGATTCACAAAGATCCAGTAGGAATCAGAGGTCCTAGAGTAGCGGTGTTGGTGCCCTAGTCCATCACAGAGACTTGCCTCTAACATGCCATCCCTCGTCTACCTGGCGGCGAGGGTGGGGGTAGCTCCTATTAACATTGTAGACTTTCCATTTTTGTTATCATGTACCATTTTTGTAGTGATGTTCCATTGATATACTCTAAGGCTTATCGATGATTGTATCTCGACACACTGAAATATATATATATATATATATATATATATATATATATCACCTTTGTGACCGTTCATTGTACTGATATTTTGAGATTTATATGAGATGCAACTAGTGATTTTATATGATGTGCATTGGTTTATTTGATATATGTATGGTTCTACATGATTTGTGCTTAGATGATGAAATGTTTATGCAATGTGATTCTATTATGATGACTCTTAGATGGATGATTTACTTTTCCTATGATACCGACATGTGTATGCAGGATGGTGTTTAATGAAATGCATGTTTATATGAGATGTTTATGGATGCATTTGATTATGATCTACCATGTATGCAGATGCTTGTATTTCTTTTTTTGTTTTAGATGCACTTAAATGGAATGGATGCAATCTATTATGCACAAAATATCTGAGTAAGGCATGGTTATTTAGAAGGAAATTAGTTTGGAATGTTCTTTGGGATCGATTGATATATTTGAATTGTAGAATGGATGGTTGACGATTGATAGATATGAATTGATAGAATGGATGAGTGACCCAAGTCATTGTTGCATTTCCAATTTGTGTCATCATTGCATCTTTTTATGAAATTCTGAAGAGTGTCCAATACATCCAGATCTTAGACCATCTGGATACCGCTATGACCTCTTGATAACTAGAAGGAGTAGAGAGATTGAATAGAAAGAGAACTTAGTGCACCCATATATTGACCATATGGATACAACTATGCTCCCTATTTTGAAAAGAAAGAGATCCAAAAGCACCCAGATATTGACCATCTGGATACCGCTTTGTTCTCTGATTTGAAAAGAAAGAGAGCCAAAAGCACCCAAATATTGACCATGTGGATACCACTTTACTCGCTGACCATCCGAAAAAAAGAAATAAAACCAAGATAGAATTCCAATGCACCTAGATCTCAGACCATCTGGATACCGCTATGAACTCTTGATTTTGAAAAGAAAGACAAAAAACCAATATATAATTCCAATGCACCTAGATCTCAGACCATCTGGATACCGCTATGAACTCTTGATTTTGAAAAGAAAGACAAAAAACCAAGATAGAATTCCAATGCACCCAGATCTCAAACCATTTAGATACCACTGTGAACTCTTGATTTTGAAAAGAAAGACAAAAAACCATGATAGAAATCCAATGCACCCAGATCTCAGACCATCTGGATATCGCTATGATTCTATTGGTTATAAACAAGAAGATAACAAAGATGGAATGTCCATTTCTTTCCCAGGGTTAAGCTCAGATCATGGACCTACGTGACTGCCAGATAAGTGACAGCGCCTACCACATTTATCCCTAATCATCATGGCCCTAGAATTAAAGTGAACATTCCACAAACAACAATCAAAGAAAATAAGTCTTGATCTATCATAGCTACTCTCCTCACCTGGTGGATCCTGGAGTAGCGTAAGAACATAACCGTGAAATATAGATTGACATCTGACTAACGACTGACCTAGTCAACATTTTGATTGTTCCTTGATTCAGTTTGATTCTCTTGATTGGCTAGACTCTCTTGACAGGCTTGATTGGCTTGATTGTTTTGATTGTGTCTAGTTTCAGTAATAGATGACTCATATAAGACCGATTTGTCTAGTTTTGAGCGTATCCATCACTGTGTAAGATGATTGATCGATTGATTGGTTGATTGATTTTGATCATTTTTGGTAGCTGATCAGGCTGTGTCAGATGGGCCCAATGCTAATTCGCAAAGCTCATGGTTTTGACATTGATTGATTGGCTTAGTCGCCAGTTTATTTTCTGATAGATTTGATAATTGATAAAGTTGTGTCATATGAGCCCAATGTTGATTTGCAAAGCTCATGGTCTAGGTCAGATAATTAAAATGTACCTATCCATATTGTGTACCTTTTAGAACTCAAGAGGTGGGTGGAGAAACCATGTGAACTAAAGAGATGGGTGGAGTAACCCATGTGATCTAATTAAAGTTATCTCTTTGAAAATAAATGAATATTTAATTCAATTTTTTAAATTAAAGTTTTCAACATGTGAGATATTTGAATTCTGTTTTATTTAGAATTGCTTTATTGAATGAAATTAAATTAATTTAATTGGAAGAATTGAATTAGTAAGTTTAAATATTTTAATTTAAACATTAGGAAATTGATTTTAATTAATTAATTAATAGAAATGAATCAATTAAGGCTAATCAATTAAATAAAATTAATTATTTAATTAATTTTGGGAATTTGATTAGATGACTTGGGGAATGAATTTAGAAGAAGATAGATGATTAATTAATGATTAAAAAAACCATTAATTAATAGATGAAATAATTTTATAAGAAAATAGATGATTAATTAATGATTAAAAAATATTAATTAATAGATGAAAATTAGTGTTTTTAATGCAAGGTCGCAAGTATGTCCATTTTATGGTGTCTACATTTGCCCGTCTTTGATACAATGTGATTTATCACGTTGTGTCAAAGAATTTTTAGATTTGATCCTGCCCCAACTTGCCCCAGTGATAGAAGGTGGACTATATGCCCCCTCAACAAATTAAGCATAGAAAATGTGTTAGATGAGCATTAATTTGTTGCAAATTTGAATCACTATATGATGACGATGAATGAATTCCTATGTTAGTTATGATGTTATTGATAATGGATGCATTGATTATATGATCTACTATGCAGATGTTTTGGATTTTTCTCATGCAATAAATGAATGCAATCTACTATGCACAAAATATCTAAGTAAATGCATGTGTTATTTAGAATAAAGTTAAATGGAATTATTTCACTGGGATGGATTGATATATATGAATTGATAGAAAGGTAGGTTGACGATTGATAGATATGAATAGCTAGAATGGACGAGTGACCCAAGTCGCTATCGCGTTTCCAATTTTTGTCATCATTGCATCTTTTTATGAGATTCTGAAGAGTGTCTAATGCATCTAGATCTCAGATCATCTAGATACCATTATGACCTCTTGATAACCGAAAGGAGTAGAGAGATTGAATAGAAAGAGAACTTAGTGCACCTAGATATTGACCATCTAGATACAACTATGTTCCCTGTTTTGAAAAGAAAGAGATCCAAAAGCACCCAGATATTGAACATCTGGATACCGCTTTGTTCTCTAATTTAAAAAGAAAGAGAGCCAAAAGCACCCAAATATTAACCATCTAGATACTGTTTTTCTTGCTAACCATATGAAAAAAAAAAAAAAAAAAAAAAAAAAACAAAAAAANCCATATGAAAAAAAAAAAAAAAAAAAAAAAAAACCAAGATATGATTCCAATGCACCCAGATCTCAGACCATCTGGATACCGCTATGAACTCTTGATTTTGAAAAGAAAGACAAAAAACCAAGATAGAATTCCAATGCACCCAAATTTCAGACCATCTGGATACCACTATGAGCTCTTGATTTTGAAAAGAAAGACAAAAAATCAAGATAGAATTCCAATACACCCATATCACAGACCATCTGGATACTGCTATGAACTCTTGATTTTGAAAAGAAAGACAAAAAAACCATGATAGAAATCCAATGTACCCAGATCTCAGACCATCTGGATATCCCTATGATTCTATTGGTTATAAACAAGCAAATAACAGAGATGGAATGTCCATTTCTTTCCCAGGGTTAAGCTCAGAACGTGGAACTACGTGGATGCCAGATAAGTGACAACATCTACCGCGTTTACCCTAAATCATCATGGCACTATAATTGAAGTGAATATTCCACAAACATCAATCAAAGAAAATAAGTCATGGTCTATCATAGCTACTCTCCTCACCTGGTGGATCCTGGAGTAGCGTAAGAACATAATCTTGAAATATAGACTGACATCTGACTGACGACTAACCTAGTCAACATTTTGATTGTTCCTTGATTCAATTTGATTCTCTTGATTGGCTAGACTCTCTTGATAGGCTTGATTGGCTTGGTTGTCTTGATTGTGTCTGATTTCAGTAATAGATGACTCATATAAGACTAATATGTCTGGTTTTGAGTGTATCCACTATGTAAGATGATTGATTACATTTTTGGTGGTTGATCAAGCTATGTTAGATGGGCCCAATACTGATTTGCAAAGCTCATGGTTTTGACATTTGATAGATTGGCTTGGTCACCAGTTTTCTTACTGATAGATTTGATAGATCGATAAAGTTGTGTCATATGGGCCCAATGTTGATTCACAAAGCTCATGGTTTTTACAATGATTGAATTGGCTTGATCGCCCTTTGCTTTGTTGATAACCGAGTTGGTTTTATTGCTTGGGATTTTGCAGTTTTTTTTATTGTTTTTTATGAAGATTGATTTTTTCAGGACATTTTGATCTTTTTAGAATTTTTGATGAGTTTTTTTTATTTTTTGGTAATTTTTTTAGGACATTTAGAATCGCCCCCTAGTTTGGTGGACCAGTACTAACCATGGATAAGTGTTGGTGCTTAGAGGGGATTTTGCTTGTGGATGTAGCTTGGGTAGTCAGTCTTGCATACAAAGCACTCAAGCTTTGTTCTTTGTCATTTGATGGTGAAGCTGGATCTGAACACTTGGTGCCTGTTTGCCAGGTTTTCACCAAGGTACCTACTCAATAGCCCCTATTTGCCAGGTTTTCACTGAGAGAGCGATTTTTTTTCTCTTCACTCTTTTTCTTTTTTTTCTTTTTTTGTTGTTGCCAAGGTGCCTATTTGCCAGGTTTTCACCGAGGTAACCTTTTGTATTTTTTTTATTTTTTGGTATTTTCTGGATTTGTAGATAGTTGCCTCTATCATTAAGACCTCAAGTGTAGAAAATCTTGAGGAGAATTTTGTTTATGTATCAGGGGAGCTGATCTCATTATGGTGTTGCTAGTTGGTATGCCCCACTCTGGGTAGAGTTGATAATGACATATGGTCCTAGCTAGTTAGGCTCGAACTTTCCTGGTTTCACTTGCTTAGTTTGGTTGTTTTAATTTTCCATGAGGATGAGGTCTCCTACCTCAAAGGATCATGGCCTCACTTTCTTATGGTAGTTCCTTCTAAGGCAATTTTGATAGCCTTGTAAGTGATTGAATGCATTTTGTCTTCTTTCATCTAATAGTTCTAGTTCACTGAGCCTTGCTACTCTGTTGTCTTCATCTGAAATCAGGTTCTTCAATGATATCCTCAGGGATGGGATTTCCACTTCGAGGGGTAAAAATGCCTCTGATCCATATACTAGGGAGAAAGGAGTGGCTCTTATAGGTGTTTTGATGCTAGTTCTATATGCCCATAATGCTGGACTATGTTGTAAATGCCAGTCTCGCCCTGATTCGTTAATTGTTTTATTCAAGATTTTCAAAATGGTTTTTTTTGTCGTGTTGTGAAATCAAGATCGTCCTATAGAGAAGATATGTTACTCTTTATTGTGTTGTTCGTAATATCTAAATGTCTGTGTAAATATATATATTTGTATGCTGAGGAGGAGAAGAAATACACATTTCCTATTGATTGTCTTTCCTCAGCACACACAACTTTGTCTTTATACATAGTATAGGGTCATGTTTATGTAGAGACATGACTGTACATGGCTTTAGCCATGTAGGTTTATGTCCTACATATTCGTGCCCTTTTGGTTTGTTTTTACGTAGAGTAATTGACTGTTTTATATAACCCATAACAACCAAGTGTTGCGTATAACTATCATATGATAGTTAACATAACACATCACATATTATATATGTGTTACGATAACTATCATATGATATTTATCGTAACACTTCTAATATTATGCACTGATATCGACTAAGCTGATTCCATTAATAGTTACGTATAACATGTATATGGTAAGGCCCATTTAATATTGAAGATATATTATATGCCATCAACTATGTCGAATATGATAAACATAATTATCTATCTCACACACACATATATATAATCAACTAAGGTCAATATATTCTAGCATATCAAAACTGATAATTATAATTCAATCGAATGTATAAGTCAATCATATTAAAGCTATAATTTAACACTCCCTCTTAGCAAGAGAGGATTGATTAGAATCATGATCTCATGATGTGAATGTTATTGAAATTCCCGACTCAATTTAGAATTAAATTTTAATAACACTTAATCACTTTATATCAGGGTAACTGACATAGTCTGGAACACAAGTTTAACTTGATAGAAAATTATCGCAATCCCTGACTCAATTCAGAACTGGATTTGTGATAAGTAATGGTGTCAAGATATCCGACGTAATCTAGATCAAAACTTGAGGCACGTGTTATCATAATCCCCAACTTATTCAGAACTGGATTTTAGTGATAACTAAAACATGACTTCATATCAAGATATCCGACACGACATTAATATAATGGACTCATCCTGATAGAAGAGTTATCACAATCCCCAACCAATTCAAAACTAGATTTAGTGATAACAATCAAGATATCCAACTTATTCTGGGATAGTAACTTAATGTAGTTTATTCTTGATTCACGTGTTGTTATAATCCCTGACCAATTCGAAATAGATTTAACAACTCCAAAAATTTAGTGTCAGGACTAGTGACTACAATACACAGTCATACCTAACACTAGGTTAAGGTATTGTCTAAGTCTTCACCTAGTAATAGTAACCCAACACATATGAAAGATCGTCACCTTTCATAATATAATACAAAATGAATGGGCCCATAAAGTCACACATATGATATCCACCTTGACTCTTCTTAGAGGGTGGATCCACCATGGCTCATCCCAAAGAGTGGAAACCAAGACTTCCACCTTAGATTTGTCTATCAAAGACAAGAATTATTTAAGATATAAAATGATGGATCATTGAAGTTGAAACCTTCTTTTCAGCTAAAGCTTTAATCCTCAACATAGCTAAGGATTTACTCCTCAATATACCAAGATTATCTGAAAGTACACAATCTTCTTTCTAGCAAGGGGTTTGGTAAGAATATCAGTCATTTTTTCTCCACTGAATTGCATTTGTTTGCACTGTCTCACAGTCTTGGTGAATTCCGAGCTTACAAAGTATACACCATGTTGACATGGTACACTCCCTCTAAATTTGTATGACTAAGATCCTGGGGTGCCAACTTAATTTGATCTTCTAGCTTCTCCCTCTAACACATGGCCTTCTCACATGGTAATAATTATAATTTTTTGCTACAATTTCTTGATTACTAGATAACCAACAAAACATGGTCTACTCCCTATGTATCAATATCCTCGAATGTCCACTGATGCAGATCCTTTAGATTCTCCCTCTATCACGAAGGCATACCCTGTTTATATACTCAACTCAGTGTCACTATAGGATTTCACTTCATACCTTCCTTCTTGAGAGAACCGATACGAATAATCTAAATAGTCATAAGGTTACATCGGCTAGCATAAGTTGCATTTTGATCTTTTCCAAGGCCACAACATTAACACTCCCTCTTAGACTTGAGGGAAGATAATAAAGACGTCTAGTATGATGTTTATCTCAATGAGATGTAGTCTCATGATGTATGAAATTCCTTAATCAGGGATTCTATCCATGTGCATCTCATCGGTGATTCTATCCACGAGTTCCCACTACTATAATCTCAGAATTGTTTTACCCTCAATAATGAGCTCCCTCTCAATCGATATGATCGAGTTTGTCACAAGTTGACTGAATCATATGTTTCCTTAGAAGCTAAATTTCACCAACTTCTTGACCTCTTCGAAGATGTCAGACTCCCTTTGAATCTCAATTTCATATGCTTTCATCCTTTTCAAATATTTTCAAGTATTTCCTTTCGTAAGGTGCACCCATTAATACGATATTCATACCCATTGTCCTTCTTCATAACATATTAGTTTCATTCTAATCCTTATGTAAATTTTCTTCTTTACTAATCACATCTCATTATGATAGCTACCGATTAGATGTTGACTTCATACATTATCGGTATCTAATTATATTAATCATTGGTTACTATCCCACTTGTACTATCCCCCTTTCTGATTAACTTAGATAGTTGGGATAATTACCTTAACTTATCATTCTCACTTCATCGAATGATGCTATGCATGATATAAATGATGTGTGTGTAACCAATTTATAATGCTTTCAACAATGTTTTTCTATGCCAATTCAAATATGTAGATATGTTGGTCGAATGTTTTGTCGTCTTCAATAATTATCTGAGTAAGATTGTATGTTAACTGATCTCCTTTTTCTATTCCGACCAATCTAGGCTCCTTCCTTATGGATTTGTATCACCCTCCAATATGTTCTCCTGTCCATTTCATAATACATATATCCCACTGTAATGTCCATGTAATGTTCCTTGTCCAGTCATATTAGAATTGGGACTGATACTATATTGCAAGAGACTTCTTTCCATATATGATTTGTACACAATTCTTTATTTGCCTCAATTGAACTTTTGTTATGGCACTGATATCTTATCTTTAATAAATCAGATATTGCAGAAGTTGATCACTACATGGAATTACTCCTTTGCAAGAGCTAATAACAACCTCCCTTCCTCTATACTGACATGAGAACCCTCCAATTATCTTGAAAGTAGAGGCTTGAGACTCTAAACAATCTCTCTATGATGAGTCCTCATTGCAATATGATGCCAGTGTCGATAGATTGAAGCCTTATGACATAACCAACTTCTTACCCGATTCTCATTGATGAGTCTTTAGTCCTTGACTATAGTGATATTATGAAGATGAATCCAATTAAACAAATGCTCATGTAGCTCACCCAACCATCAATGATGAACTAATATTCCCATATTTAGAGAGTGACTCAATCACGACAATATGGGATTGGATGTATCAATATACGTACGTCAACTTGATGACTTGCCTCGTATGAATGAATAGGAGTTGTCGCTAGCTGATATTGGTGCTTTGAAGGCGAGCCTAGTAGTAATCTTACATCAATGATTAGAAAGATGCATTCCAGGTGAACCGATCACAAGTGAATCCTGACTCTTGCCTATACAATCATGAATCTGCCTATATTCTCTACAAATTGATAAGTGATGGGGACGTTATATGTGCCTCAATGCCTAATGAAGCATTTGATCATTTCTTCATGGGCTATACCAGTTTTTATGTAGACACAATATCCTCTTTGTCCTCTACTTATTTAGCTTTGGAATTCTATCTGACGACTTAAATGGGGCTACTATTCTCTAAATTAGTGCATATATACTTCAGTATTTATTCTTTCCTTTCAGAATCGGGTATATTAAAATCAATAATATTGTTTCATGTTTCTTAATTTTTCACCAGTTAGGTCTCCTGAATGCGAATGAATTTTCTATATTAGAGATGATGATTTTCCTACTAGTTTTCATTTGACTATGCATCCACGACATGCTTTGATTTGATAATATTAAAATGTTATTGGAAATGATTTCTATATTAAGCCAATATCTCCCTTAGGACATATGCGATTATCATGATTATTATAATCCATAATCTGCAAGTTGTTTTTATCCTCCTTATCACTGGTTAAAAAAATGGATGATTAAGATATATATTTCCTTCGACAATGACATATCTTATTATTATTATATTTTAATCCTTTGATGATTAATGTTTAGACTGAGAACATATATGGAGTTTCGTCACCAATATCGCTGCTAATTTATCACCGATTGCTTATGAATATATTTTATTCTCTTATAGGTTAGGCTATGATACCATGTTGTGAAATCAAGATTGTCCTATAGAGAAAATTTGTTACTCTTTATTATGTTGTTCATAATATCTAAATGTCTGTGTAAATATATATATTATTGATTATATATTTGTATGTTGCGGAGGAGAAGAAATGCACATTTCTTATTGATTGTCTTTCCTTAGCACATACGACTTTGTCTTTATACATAGTATAGGGTCATGTCTATGTAGAGACATGACCGTATGTGGCTTTAGCCACGTAGGGTCATTTCTATGTAGAGACATGACTGTACGTGGCTTTAGTCACGTAGGGTCATGTCCTACATATTCATGCCCTTTTGGTTTGTTGTTACGTAGAGTAATTGACTGTTTTATATAACCCGTAATGACCAAGTGTTGTGTATAACTATCATATGATAGTTAATGTAACACATCACATATTATATATATGTGTTACGATAACTATCATATGATAGTTATCGTAACACTTCTAATATTATGCACTGATATCGACTAAGCCGATTCCATTAACAGTTACGTATAACATGTATATGGTAAGGCCCATTTAATATGGAAGATATATTATATACCATCTACTATGTCGAATATGATAAACCAAATTCTCTCTCTCTCTCTCTCTCTCTCACACACACACACACACACACACACACACACACACACACACACACACACACATATATAATCGACTAAGGTCAATATATTCTAGCATATCAAAAATGATAATTATAATTCAATCAAATGTATAAGTCAATCAGATCGAAGCTATAATTTAACATGTCGCTTCAACCTGGCCATTCCCTTGAGGATAATAGAATGAAGAGAAACCTTGTTTTATTTGGAACCATTCACAAATATCTTCAACATCTTTGTTTTGGAAATGTGTACCATGATCCGTCAGGATGGTTTGAGGAATTCCATATCGACAGATGATATTGTTGAGTATGAACATTGAGATATGCTTTCCAGTTATGTAAGTGAGGGGAATTGCTTCCACCCATTTAGTGAAGTACTTTGTTGTTGTTATGATGTATTTATGTCCATTAGCTAAAGATGGTGTAATCTTGCCCACTAGGTCAAATCCCCACATAAAAATGGTAATGGTGAAGTGATAGGATTTAGTTCTTGGGCTGGTGCATGGATGAGGTCTCCATGAATTTGACATTGCCTACACCTTTGTACATATTTGTTTGCATCTGTCTCTACTGTGGGCCAGTAGTATCCCACGCAGATGATCTTTTTAGCTAGGTTGTTGCCACCTCTGTGGGTTCCACAAATTCCTTCATGTACCTTGTACATAGCTCTCTAGGATTCCGTGGAAGTGAGACATCATAATAGCGTTTCATCTAGACTTTGTCTATATAGAGTAGTTGTGAGAATGGTGTACCTAGAGGCTTGGCAAATGAGGGGCTTTTTCTGGTTCCTAGACAAGTCAAGAGGTAAGAACTACTTTGGAGGTAATTATACATGTCATGGTACCATGGGGTTTCAGGACCAACAAGGACACACACTGATTCTGTGATTGGTACTTGATGTGATGGCATCATGAGCTGCTCCACTAGAAACTGGAATTTGGTTTTGTTGCCTAGCATATCAATCAAGGATGCTATTATAGCCATCCCATATGCAACTTTGTTTTGAGATCTTGGTATTTGCTCATAAAAGATGTATTGGAACTTAGCGCGCAACCTGTCCAACTATTCTTTGTATGATATTAACTTCTCATCTTTTGTCATATAGTCATTGTTGAATTGGCTAATGACCAACTGCGAATCTTCGTAGACCTTAAGGTTCTTGATTCTCCATTGAATTGTTCTCTTTACTCTAATGACTAGTGCTTTGTATTCAATTATGTTGTCTGTGCATGGGAAGTTGGGTCTGAAAGATTTGGGAATTGCATCATTATTTGGAGTGATGAGTACTATCGCTGCTCCTTCGCCATGGTTCGTGCATGACCCATCAAAGTATAGTTGCCATACTTCTATTTCTGGTTGGAGTGTAAGTATAGCCTCATCTGGAAAGTCAGATATGATAGGTTGATGATCTTGAATAGGTGCCTTTGCTAGTTGATCCACAATCACTTTCCCTTTGATGGCTTTTTTGTCTATGAATTATATGTCAAATTCACTTAGGATCATCACCCACTCTGCTAGTTGTCTGGTGAGTGTTGCTTTTCTTAGTAGATATTTGAAGGGATCAATGTGCGCTATCAACTTCATTTGATGACTTAACATGTAATGCCTCAGCTTCTGGTAATCGAAGACAATAGCTAGGCATAATTTTTCAATTGGCGTATAGTTGAGCTCATAGCCTACCACTGTTCTAATGATATAGTATATAGCTCTCTCCTTGCCTGTGTCATCATGTTGTGCTAAGAGTATGCCTAATGCTGATTCAGCTGCCGAGATATATAGAAGCAATGACCTACCTTAGACCGGTGGCACCAATATGGGAGACTTGAGTACATAGTCCTTGAATATTTGGAATGCTTGTTCGCATTGTTCTTTCCATATGAATTTTATGTCCTTATGTAGTAGAGATTGGAATGGATGGCACTTGTCTGCTAGCTAGGCTATGAAGTGCCTGACAGATTGGAGCCTACTTTGTAACCCCCTTAGTTGCCTTAGGTTGGTCGGTGGTGGCATGTCCAATATTGCTATGAATTTCTCTTGGTCTACCTCAATGCCTCGATGTGACACTATGAATCCCAATAGCTTCCCTGTTATGACCCAGAATACACATTTATTTGGGTTTAAATGAACCTTGTATTCCTCCATTCTGTCAAAGATGGGTCCCAATACTTGTAGATGATCCTTTCTAAGCATTGAGTTGGTAAGTATGTCATCAACATAGTCCTCCATTGTCTTGTGGATGAGATCATGAAACATGGTTGTCATGGCCCTTTGATATGTTGCTCTAACATTTATTAGACTAGATGGCATGATGTTCCAACAATAGGTGCCCCATGCACATGTGAAATCTATTTTGTGTTGGTCCTTTGGTGCAATCCTTATCTAATTATACCCTGAAAAGTCATCCATGAGTGATAGCATCTGATGTCTTGCGGTGAGATCTACTATCATGTCGATGTTAGGAAAAGGAAAGTAATCCTTGGGACAATCTTTTTTAAGATCTCTAAAGTTTGTGCAAATGTGAATCTAACCACTGTGCTTGGTAACTGGTACCAGATTAGATATCTAGTCTGTGTATGGGATTGGTCTTATAAACTTAGCATTTAGGAGCTTCTTCAATTCTGCCTTGACTAGTAATGCAACATGGGGATGCATCTTTCTTAGCTTCTGTTTGAAAAGTTTGGCATTGGGTAGCAATGAGAGATGATGTAGCACAAGCTATGGATCTAATGCTGGCATGTCTGATCAGGACCATGCAAAATTGACTTTCCTTTCCTTGAAGAAACTGATGAATTGTTCTCTCTGCTCCGGGGTGAGTGATTTTGCTAAGTAGATGTTCTTTGGGTTCATTTCATCACCCAAGTTGACTTCTTTTTTTTCCTCTGCTAATAGTTCTGACTTTTCCTCTGTCAAGGGGAGGAGCTCCTGCTTTCCATCTTCTAGCGCCTCAGTGAGGTTTTCACTAGAAGATGCGTCATGTTTTGTCTTTTTATCATTTTTTGTGCCAGTAAGCGCCTTTCGGTTTTCACTTACTGACAATTCTTTTTTCTTTTTTCAATTGTTTTTGATGACTAGAAAGAGGAGATTCCTCCCCAAAGTATGCTGATAAGTCGAGGTCGATGGAGAAACCTGCTTTATGGTCTCCTGATGGCATACCCTCTCTAAGTCCCATGAAGTCTATGATATCCTCATCATTCTTGAAGGTATCCATATCACATGGTCCTTGTTGATCCCACTCTATCAGTTCTGGGTGTACAAGACATAGGTCCTCATGGTGGGTTGACTCTGTTTGGTTGAATGGGACAACGAAGATGGTTCTGACAAACCTAGACTATGATGTGTATGCACCACCTAATGAATTCCTATCGATATGTTTATCGATACAGGGTTGGTCATCTATGGTTAATTGGTCGACCAGATCGTCAAGGTGTACGGTGGTGGCTGATCGAGGGGAATAGTCTGGGATTGATGGCTTGGAGTCATGAATGGATCTCCACTTGTACTTGTAGGAGTCAGTTTCACTAGAATGCTCATCGGATGTCTCACTTCCCGCGTTATCGTGGATTTCTTGGTTGAAGGTTAATCGGGATTGAGAGGTCCCCACTTCGGCTGGCAATAACTATTGAAGTATGTTGTTGATCAAGGTGTGTTACAGGTTTTTCCCCCGGTGTAACTCTGCTATTTGTTCTTGATCAACATGTATGTCTTGGTAATAAGATTGGTTCTTTGTTTCCCATAGCCTAACCCTCTCTTGTTTCTCTGGGTTGGTGGGAGAGACAATTACATTAAACCTTATTGTCTTGCTCCCAATCTAGTTGTACCATGATACCCAAACCTTTGAAGCATTGTATACCCAGCTCCATAGGTTGATGCGGGTAGGGGTTGTTGAAGTGTCTCTTGTGGATCTTGATACAACCAAGTATTGATATATAGATCAAATGGGTTCTCTTTTGCAATGTCTCCCCATCTGACAGAGGTTGTGGGTGGACACCTAAACAGAACAGGTTATAGGGTTTCTTTTGTAATTGTGGGTTGTTGCATGCCATATGTCCTTTGGCTATGAGGCATGTATGTGATAGTGAAAGCTTCCTCATAGATGTATTCACCACATCCCTTGTCAGTAATAGATATTTTTCCCACTCTTCTCATGACATCTTTGGGAATTGAATTTGATGAGGAAGGGATACTTGCCTCTTGGTTTGATGGAACCTAGTTATCAGTACTGGTTTGAACCGCATTACAATATTATAATGGATTTGGATCTCCCTTAATAATGATTTCTTCCCCCTGGTGTGGGAACTTGATGCACTAATGATATGTGGAGGGTACAACTTGCATCTCATGTATCCATGGTCTCCCTAGTAACATGTTGTATCCCAATTCTAGGTCTAGGATCTGGAAGGGAGTGTTCTTGACAACTGGGCCAATTCAGACAGGTAGAATGATAATACCTTTGGAAGATATTTCCTTTTCATCATAAGCTCTGATGTTGATCCTTCTTGTGACATTAATACTGGATTCAGAGTAGCCTAATTGCTTGATTAAATTTAAAGTATAAATGTTTAATTCAGCCCCAACATCAACAAGGACTCTACAGATTGCACTTTTGTGGACTTGGACAAGCAAGTGCAAGGGATCATTATGCAAGGGTTTGTGCGGTGACACGTCGCGGTCTGTGAATGTTACATGCTTGTTGGCTGTTATATGGTTACCATCATTTGGAAGCTCTCAAGGGTTATGTCCCTTGGGAAAATTTATTTCTAAAGGGCTTGGTCAAGTGCTTGTTTATGCTGTGGAGATATGCGCAAGAGGTCAAACATGGAGATTTGGGCAAGC
Source organism: Thuja plicata (assembly GCA_018584345.1). Classification (NCBI taxonomy): domain Eukaryota; kingdom Viridiplantae; phylum Streptophyta; class Pinopsida; order Cupressales; family Cupressaceae; genus Thuja; species Thuja plicata. The sequence goes on along the minus strand of MU226529.1, from coordinate 487,884 downwards.
GTGCGCTTTAGCTGATCCACTAGGCTTGTTTGTGGATTTGAGGTTACATGAGGGTTGACTGGTGTAGTAGATGAGGAAAGTGCTCCTTGAAAGACAACTCTTGTATGATGCATGGTTACAACACATTTGTTACCTTGGTCTTTGATAGTGATGGCAGCCACATGGTTATCTGAATAATTTAGGCAATTGATAGTGTTGTCACTATTGGCATAAGTGTAGTTGAAATGTTTTGACTGTCCACCAAACCTGGAGGTTTTCCCTTTATTGTGATCGTGGAATATGTCATTGAATATTGTATGATTAGTGATTCCTTTTGTTTGGGTGTTGGTTACGTTGATGACCCCTGTATCAATCAGATCTTGGATAACGTGTTTCACTCAATAACACTTGGGTGTCTTGTGTCCCTTCACTCGATGAAATTCACATAAATCATTATCACTGTACCACTTTGGTTTGATTGCACCATGTTCATATTCTCTAATTTTAGGGAGAGTGACATTGTTGGACTGTATCATCTTTCTTAATGCTTATTCTATCGACTCTCCTAATGGCGTGAAATCTCATTTTGGAAACTAAAACCATGGTTGGCGTTGTGCCTGTGGTTGACTGTTTGACACAGCAGCTACTTGGTTAGGGGGTGGTTGAATTTGAGTGTATGCTTGTGGAGTGGGCACCATGGTTTGTTGGTTAGCCGTAGGTGCACCTTGCAGTGACACTTTGGGTTGGGCTTAGTTGACCGTTTTCACATCAATGACACCATCAATGGTGACATTTTTGTTTTTATTCCACCAATTAGATTTGTCTTTTGCAGTCTTGTTTGTATTTATTTGGGTAGGATCTGCAAGGACACCTTGTTTGACCAAGTTAAGATCACAAAGAACTCCTCATTCGATGAGTTTTTTAAAGTTTGGAGATAACTGCAATTCTATTGTAAATGACATGTCTGGAATCAGATTGTCAATGAACATGACTATTAGGTCTTGCTCAGGTACATCATATGTGATTTTGTTTGTATTATTCCTCCATCTTTGTAGGAATTTTACAAAAGACTCTCCATACTTTTGTTTGATATCACAAAGGTCCTTGATGCGGACCTTGTGCTTGATGTTATGATGGAAGTGAGCAATGAAATTTTTAGCCAATTTACCCCAAGACAAAATGCCATGAGGTAAATGTGAGAACCATTCCATTGTTGGTCTGGCTAAGCTTTGTGGGAATAGTTGCATTAAGTATGTCTCATCATGTACGACTTCGACGCAACTAGCAAAGAATTCTTGAATATACTCAATAGGTTTGGTATTGCCCCTATATTTGTCAAATGTTTTGGTACCGAGAATTGAGACATGTGAAGAGAGTGATCAAAATGGTACGGGTATAAATCCTATGTGATGTAGGATTTAGTTTTCCCTTTAATTTGCATATCCATCATTTGGGTTTGAAGGTTTTGCACTTGTTGGATCAACATGTCTGTTTGAGACTGAGGATGATTTGTGACATTGCACCTCTATACTGTAGTAGGTATGAGGTTTCTCCTCTGCATCCCTTGAGTTGGAACATAGGACCTCATCCTTGGGACTTGATATTGTTTTCCCAACACATGATTCTGATATGGGGTCACGTGATTGGGCCAAGGTTGATTTTGTTGTGCTTGTTGTTGGGGTTGAGGTTGTTGTTGCTATTGAATTTAGGATTGTTATTGATGGGGTTGAGGTTGTTGTTGTTGCTTCTAGGGTTGGGGTTGTTGTTGCTGCTAAAGCTGAGATTGCTATTGTTGGGGTTGAGGTTGTTGCAGGATGAGCAAAGTCGTAACCTTGGGTGGGCATTAACTTAAAGTGAGACTTGCAAAAATGGATCCCTGTGGGAATGACGTGTTGACCCCAAGGCTAGTAGGGATTGAATCTAGTAGCAACATAGTTGCAAAAAGGTTGATGATTGTTTGTGGGATTGAGGGAATATCATGAGATCTTGATTGGATAGATAAGGTTGAGGGTTGAGGCATACTAGTGACCATGGGTGCACTTAGTTGGGAGCCTGTCATGCTTTGCATGGAAGATGTGCTTGCTTGGTTAACAAATTTGGTTAGATTGGACACAGTCGGTGCTAATGTCATTGTTCTCAAGGATGGAAAGATTTGAGATACCACGGGTTTTGTTTGAGGGGGTTGAGTAGTGTTTTGACCTGCGAGAGGGTTTTCGGGCCATATGGTTGACACATTGAATTCAATGAGGAGTTTGACTCCCTTCATTATCAACATGGCTAAGAAACATTTAGGGTTCCTCTCTATAATAGTGTCAACCACTTCCATGGAATAGGCGCCTTGCTCTATATATTTGAGCTCCCCCTCTGTGACATTTTGGAACAAAGTTGACCCACGGGGATTCTCATTGAATAGAGCAGGATTGGTATTTCTGAAAGGATCATCCTCTCGCTCTGTTTCCTAAGCAGGGAATCTATTGATATAAGACTCATCAGGTTGGGTTTTAGCCTTTGACCTTGTGTAAGGCCCTCCATAAGGTGTTTGAGACATAGGGTGGTCCAGATTTTGTAACTAAAATAAGTGATATAAAGAAAATAGAAAAGGATAACCTTTCTAGGAGAGTCTGACTTATGTTTAGACAAGGGTAATTCTAAGGACAGATGTTGATTTATCTTGATCTCAAAGTTTTGATGATGTAAGTGTTGGGATTAATGGGAAGTAGTACTGAGAGGGGAGGGGTGAATCAATACCTCTAAAACTTTTAACACTTTTCACCTTTCATCATTAGTAAATAATCTTTACTGTATTACCAACTATTTCTAATGTTCTTTCTTATGCATGTAGTATTAATTCATAAACTTAATTGTATGCAAAATTCATAGTACCATTCATGAAAGTAATAGACACATAACACAAGATATGATATCACAGAAAACTCTTGTTAGGAAGTAAAAACCGCGGTGGGGATGGCACCCACAAAACTTCACTATCTGCAGAATGGAAGGGAGCCAGTAAAGGCTTACAATTGATCACTTCTGATGATCTACCATGTTAGGAGTATTAATGTGGAGACCTATTAGGATCTACTTTGTTAAGAGATTTTAACAACATTAATGATGTGTGCACTCGATTAAGAGATTTACAATAGGACTGTTAAGTCCACCTTCCTTGAAAGGATTTCTTAAGTGTACCCCACTTGTTAGAATGTGTAAAATATGTTTGACGTGACTGTATGCAATCTATAATTGTTGATTACAAATCCTTTAAAGCTCATAGAATATGAATATCACTTATAGTGATTGATTTATACCTTTTCATGCTCGTCGGTAGCCTGTGGTATGTTCTTGAAAACTGATTTAATCTTTGTCTGTGTTGTTGCATGAATTCTCTTGTCTGATCCTTAGATGCTCTCAATGGCTACAATCATAATCGAACAACATGTTCACAATTTATTGAACATATATTTATACAAGTATTTGACCTATTCTAGAATCACGCATTACAATGTTAACTCTAGATCCAAGGTATACAACTTGACCTTGATCCTTTAGTTTGCATGTTTTAAAATAGTTATACTGATAAAAACAATAATAATTACATTTCTTTCTCCGCATGTAATGGATTTAATACAAATCAAGAAGCTAAATATAAAACTTCAGTGATTTATCTGACCTAGAAAGTCAGATCCACTTTTTGCAGGATGTAACTGACTGTCAGTTCTTGATCATCGGTGTGAACTGAAATTCTATCGGTGTTCCTGCATTGAACTGATTGTCGGGTTCCCTTCATCTTTCGGGTTCCACTCTTTGATTGTTTCATCGGGTTTCACTGTTGGTTACTTGTTGGGTTCCCTTGTCCTTTTGTCATTGAGTAACACTGAATAGTGTTTGTCGGGATGCTTTGTACTTGGCAGTATCGATAACCTTGGCATGGAGTAGTGTTGTGCCCTATCTGTCGGTGTAGCATAAACCGATGGTGTTCATCTTGTATTTACTTGTATATATTAATGGCACAATATAATGTCTTCAATCTCCCCCTTTGACATTAGTATCAAAAATTGATATGTGCATAATACTAAAGTGTTCAATATGTACACCATGTATATATATCCTTGTCATTACATGACTCCCCCTAACTGTATGCATCGATATAGTATAAGTACATGTACATGTATACTTGCCTTTATACTATACATTCCCCTGTTCTTTCCTCTTTGAAATGACTGAATGTACATATCATTTCCTCCTTTCATTTCCCCTTTTTATTGTTGACTATACATATCATTTCCCCCTTTATTTGATACTCATGACAAAAATGTACAACTTATAAGTTGTCAAAAATGTGTAATTTACAGTGTGTCAAGAATGTGGGAGTGGGTATTCTTGATATCTTCGATCATTTTCTCCCATTTTTCTTTGAGGAGTTCTAGTGCCATGTGCTCTAACTCAATTCTGGCATGCATATCATAAATGTTGTCTAGGACAAACATTTCTGGGGTGTCAATAAGTTCTCTTGCCTCTCTCATATGGTTTTGCAGTAATGAGAGTGTTGGTAAGAGTTGAGCTTGAAGCTCATTTACCTCATCTCTGAGTTTGGTTTATGCATTTTGTATGTATTGTCTCAGCTTTCGAGCTTGCTTGAGTTGTTCAGTGTGCAATTTGATTGCCTCTTCAATGTTTGTGAGACTTTGTGCACTTGTTTGAAGATCAACATCTATCTATGCTATCTTGTCGGTATACTCCTTCGTGAGTTGATCTAACGTGCATAATTTCTATATTAAGGCTATTGCTTCTGAAATAATTGGATCTACTATGCTTACCAGTTCATAAAGCTTAACCTTTTTAAGTGCCACTTCTTGGCTTATCTTCTTAGCTAACTTGAATTCATACTTCTTTTCAAGTCTAGCTTCCATATCCTTCTCAACATCTATGTTCTGAGATGTGATTGCATCAGTGAGAACTACTAATTGATCAATTATTGGGGCAGTTTGATCAACATCTATATTAGTTACAATTTGTTGAAGTATTCCCCATGCAACTTCAAGTACCTTTGCTTCTTTGGTGGCTTTGCTCAACTTGTCCTGCATGGCTTTCCTTTCACAAAATATTGCATACTTTGTCAATTCAGTAGGATCCAATGTTCTAGGATCACATACTGGTATCTCAATGATTTCATCCAAAGTGACTGGATTCTTGTTCTTTCTCTTCTTCTTCATTGAGATTTGAGTAGAGGCAGATGTATTAACTACCATTGCTAGTTCATTTGTCTTCTCTGAAGTGCTCGGTGAAGGATTTGTAGATGAAGCTTCTTGTATTTTCTACTTGAGGTTCACCTATCGGTTTGGTGAAGACGTCTCTCCATCAACCTTGGGTGTTTCTGTAGATTTCTCTTCTATTTTCTTCTCCTGGTCATCTATCTTTGCCTCTTCACCTTTTTCCTTCTGCTTGTCCTCTTCTACTTGTTTATCCTCTTCTTTATTCTGATCAGTAGATTCTTTCTGATCATTGGTTGTAGCTTGATCTGCAGTTGTATCTTTTGTGTCTTTTGTCTCAACATCACCCTTGTCTTCGGGTATACTCATATCTGCTGCACTAGATTCTTTATTTCCTTCTAGCAGATTGATGGCCTTCATCAATACTGACATGTTATTCTGCGTGCTCACTTGTGTTGTATCTAGAAGTGTGTATTACTCATCAGTTTGATCCTATTGAGCAGTGACATCTTCATCTTTTTGTATTTGAGTGGCAGGGTCCAGTCCTGTGATGTCAATAATTGAAGTGTCCAACCATATTTCATTAGCAACATCCATGTCCTTATTTCCTTGGGTCTCCAATTATTGTTTCTTGTTTTGATCCTTAAGAGATATGAAAATGACATCATCTTCTTACTGTGGATCTTTATCTAAATCATACTGAGTGATGTCTTGAATGTCAAGATCATCCATTACTTGGTCTAAGTCAATGGGCTCATTATTATCTACATTATCCAAAGCAATGTGCTTAGGACTTGCCTTATCTTTCTCCTCCCCTACATGAGGTGTGTCGGTGAGAAGTAATTGATTCTCACAACTTGTTGAATCTGTAGGTAGATCTAGGAGTTGTCTCCATCTGGCCTTGGTCATGCTGTCTAGCTCTATAAATTTATCTTCTAGCACTTTGTAAGATCTAATCTTTGCTACAAATTTAATTGAGTGCTTCTTCATTATTTCTTTGATTCGGGAGGCATGAGTGTGACAAGTACCCTCTCCCTTGCTTCCTTTTTTGTGTGTCCAGCATATGACCATCATTGTGAAATTTTGTCACCCAGTTCTTTGGGTATTTGGCCTATAAATTCTACTGGTACATACTTGAACTTGACCATTGCCCTGATTATTGCATCTTGTATCTTGTGTTGGTCCTCTGGCTCAAGTTTATCCCACTGTCTGATTTTCCTATTAGGCATGATACCTTTTGTAGCAATTGACTCAGCAATTTCATCAATTATTCTAGTGATAAAACTTTTCTTATTTACATTAGGCTCATCCTCTTTGGAATCCTCTATGTCAGCATTGGTCCTGACTAGTCTTTTCCTCCTTTTTGTAGGTGTTTTTTTCATAGTTTTCTTTCTAGTTTGCTACTTCCTCTTATAGGTCGTCACTTGACCTTTCTTGAGAGATGTAGTGGCTTTTACTGTTTGGCTCCTTGTTCTCTGAGCCATTGTGGTTCTTGGTTTCTTTGTAGGAGGTGGAGGTGTATCAGATTCAGTGGCCTCAAAATTTGATTGTTGCTCATCCTATCCTTCATTGATGGTATTTTGTTCCTTGGTTTCCTCTGTTTGTTCTTTTTCCTCCTCATTGACCAACATAATCTTTTCAAGATTCTTTACCATTTTGTTCTTTTTGTTGACAGTCTTCTTGATGACTAGGCCTATTTTTATCTTAGACTTAGCCTCTTCATAAGTGCTAAATCTTGGTTGCTTGCTGTCAAGTGGTTCATTTATCAATGCATCAATTGCATTGGCTGCTTGATCTATGTTGATTTCATAGTCAAGAGGTGCTAACTAGGCTGTCCTTGGTATAACTGGTTTAATGTGAGTAAAATCTGTGTCTATCATAAAACATATCTCATCCCTATGTTTCTCAATCAACTGTTCGGGGATCCTCACTCTTTCCATCATCTTTTCCTTGAAGTCAAGGATGTATTCATTCATCACTGAATCAAAAGTATCTCCTAGTGACTTGATAAGTTCACTAATCTGCAATGTGACTAGTTTTGTAGTATCCCATTTTACTTTGCCTACTGAAGGAAAGTATTCTTGAAAGTAAAAGAATATACACATGATGAGTGAACCAAACTTACATGTGTTAGCCTTTGCAAACCTGATTGTTGTCATATTCTTATCAAGTTGCTTCCACAGGATCTCACATAGATCCATTTGTATTCCCTTTGTGACTATCTTGTAAGTTGTTCTTACTGTTGTTGATGTAATGTTGTTTAGCCTACTTTCTTGGAAGATTTTTTAGCCTATCACATATGCACCGAACCTCAGTTCCTCATCGGTGATGGTGTTAACCTTAAGACATATGTTATCCCACACAACATTTGTGATTTTTTCAACTTCTGGTCAGGAGGGATGCTTGTGTGCCTTAGGTTTGTTGGTTATGGGTAACCAGTTACATCATGTAACACATCCTTAGTGATCTGCTTAGGTTCATCCAACCATAATTTCTGGTTGTGCATTCTACTCAAAACTAACCTAATCCAGTCAGTTTTGAAAACCCTTAGGAAATATAGGGAATTTGTTATCCCTTTAACTTGTAGATGCTTGTGTTATTCTTTCAGGTTCCCTTGATCATCACATAGCTTCTTGTAAGCTTGATCTATCTCTAGATCACATATCTCAGTGATCTTGCAGTGAATATAAGGCCTTACGTCTTCTATCAGCAAAACCCTAGGTGAAATTTTCAAAAATGCGCTAGAATCATCAGGTTGCAATGCAATCTCTGGGCATATCTTGTACTTGGGTTCCACACAAGTGCTATTCTTTATCAACTTAACTACATTCTTCTTATCATTCTTCAACTTCACAGTTCTTGAAGTGGTTGCCATCTTATTTCAAATTTAGGGCTTTTCTGTAAATGATAACAGAGTTCTTCGGTATTTCAGGTACTTACTTCGATCCGTGTGGTTAGTGAGTGATTTGTTTGGAGTGCGTAGGATTGAGTCAAGGTTGCTAGGCTAAATTCTGTTTTGTCACTTTGTTTTTGCTCTACTCTTTCTTCTCAAATCGCGTGTGCAAAATGAAGTGCTCCCGTCGAGTATTTATAGACTTTTGCCCTAAGTCTGTCATAAATGCTCAACTCATTGATTCATGAAGATGAAGTTCGTCGGGAAGAATTTCAAATAACATTCTTGGTGTTGACAGGATGCTCGGGGTGGTTGTTATGTTTGTTGCTTTTATGGACAGATATCGGTGTTGTGTCAAGACAAATTTATAACTTTGCTTCCTTGCCGATGGGTGTCGGGTTACATTAGCAACTTAGCCATTTTATGTGTTGACCGACAATTCTTGACAAGTGTAAACAGTTCATCCTTTATATTCACTGATGATTTTTGGTATGTGTTTACCACCAGGGTTGATTTCTCAAAATTGTAACAAGTAACATAATATGCATCTTTATTCATGCATATTTGACTATCTATCAATTTGTATAATGAAACTGATGCAAAATATGACTTGGTGTAGTGTAGTTCCATACTTACTTGTTCATCTTTAGGAGTGGGTGGTGATGTCACAAGATCCATGGGATGAGGTTTCACCTACTGCATTGCTTGGTACAACTTCTTCAATGGTTGAAGCTTTCCTCCACATTTTCTTTCTCATTTCCTTGATGTCTTCAATGGTGTTACCATTTGCAAAATTGGTGGTTTCTGTTATTCAGTCTCTACAGTCCTTTAAATGTCCAATCTTATGATGGTGCAAACATGCCATTCTAGGGTTGGTCCAGCCTTTAGACCTTTTGATCCATAATCTCATGATTTTTGTAGCTATGTGACCATATCTACCACATGATGTGCAGTTTATCCATGTATTGTAGTCGCAAACATATGAATTACCGACCCTTCTTAGTTTATTTTCCTTTTCTTCATTTTTGGGTTTCCATGCTTCAATTTTCTTCTTCCTACATTCTAGAGATGTGTGCCCATGCATTTTGTAGGTGGGACAATACTTGTCCATATAGGTTTCCTTCTTTGGTTCTTTCACCTTTGATTTACATTCATGTGCTTTATGTCCTTTCTCGCTGCAATTATAACAGTGTCTAATGAATGTAAAAGTGGATTTAGGAATACCTTTTTCTTTGCTCCTACAGACATTTGAGGTGTGGCCTTGCTTTCCACAATGATTGCATATTAGATTTATTGGCCTACGATTGGTGTAGGGATCTTTTGGATCAACTTCATTTGATGACTCTTCATGCTCCATGTACCCTAGTCCAGTGTTGGTGTTGGGTCTTCTTTGTGCATTCAAGAATTCATCAACCCTTTTTGTACTCTCTTCAGCTCTCTTAATCATATCATTATGCTATTGTAGAATTCTAGCCTCATGCTTTAGTTTTTCATTCTCTTCTCTTAGTTCACCAATAATCTGTATTCTTTGAATGAGTTCCACAATCATTCTATTTGCTTCTTGACTCATAAGAATAATCTAATTAGTTACCTCATGGTGATGCTCTGTAGGTCTTTGTATCTCAGACTCCTTTTCTTGTAGCTTGTCTATGATCTTTCTTCTATCATCAATTGCTAGAGTTCTTTCTTGTTCATCTTGATTTGCATTGTTCATGACATCAATCATTCTTACCATCTGTGTCTCTTGACCGATTTGCAGAGATTTGACTTGTCCAGCCAGATCTAGATTGATTTCAGTTAGGCTTGTGATGCTTTCTTCTGATGTATCTGATGCCTTGCTAGTATTTGATCCTAAAGACTCAAAGAAATATGGAATCTCTTCCTCAAGATAATATTTCTCATTATAGCGAGATGCCATAGTCTTTCTTTCATCCAACAGTTGTCTCATACCGATTCTAGCTTCTTTAAATTGTTCATAGAATATCTAAATTTCAAGCTTTTCATTCTCAATATTTTTATCAAGTTTGTACTTCTCCATTGTATGATCTTTTCTCTTAAGCCTTTAAGCTTTCCAAGAAGAGACTTAACTCTGATACCAATTTTTGGGATTAATGGGAAGTAGTACTGAGAGGGGAGGGGTGAATCAATACCTCTAAAACTTTTAACACTTTTCACCTTTCATCATTAGTAAATAATCTTTACTGTATTACCAACTATTTCTAATGTTCT
>MU226529.1:462024-477523 GCA_018584345.1 Thuja plicata | reverse complement strand
ACACAAGATATGATATCACAGAAAACTCTTGTTAGGAAGTAAAAACTGCGGTGGGGATGGCACCCACAAAACTTCACTATCTGCAGAATGGAAGGGAGCCGGTAAAGGCTTACAATTGATCACTTCTAATGATCTACCATGTTAGGAGTATTAATGTGGAGACCTATTAGGATATACTCTGTTAATATATTTTAACAATATTAATGAAGTGTGCACTCGGTTAAGAGATTTACAATAGGACTGTTAAGTCCACCTTCCTTGAAAGGATTTCTTAAGTGTACCCTGCTTGTTAGAATGTGTAAAATATGTTTGACCTGAATATATGCAATCTATAGTTGTTGATTACAAATCCTTTAAAGCTCACAGAATATGAATATCACCTATAGTGATTGATTTATACCTTTTCCTACTTGTCGGTAGCCTGTGGTATGTTCTTGACAACTGATTTGATCTTTGTCTGTGTTGTTGCATGAATTCTCTTGTCTGATCCTTAGATACTCTCAGTGGCTACAATCATCATCAAAGAACATGTTCACAATTGATTGAGCATATATTTATACAAGTATTTGACCTATTCTAGAATCACGCATTACAATGTTAACTCTAGATCCAAGGTATACAACTTGACCTTGATCCTTTAGTTTGCATGTTTTAAAATAGTTATACTGATAAAAATAATAATAATTACATTTCTTTCTCCACACATAATGGATTTAAAACAAATAAAGAAGCTAAATATAAAACTTCAGCGATTTATCTGACGTGGAAAGTCAGATCCACTTTTTGTGGGATGTAACTGACTGTCGGTTCTTGATCGTCGATGTGAACTGAAAGTCTGTTGGTGTTCCTCCATTGAACTAATTGTTGGGTTCCCTTCATCTGTCGGATTCCACTCTTTGATTATTTCATCGGTTTGCATTGTTGGTTACTCGTCGGGTTCTCTTGTCCTTTTGTCATCGGGTAACACTGAATAGTGTTTGTTAGGATGCTTTGTACTTGGCAGTATCGGTAACCTTGGCGTCGGGTAGTGTTGTTCCCTGTCTGTCGGTGTAGCATAAACTGATGGTGTTCATCATGTATTTCCTTGTATATACTAATGGAAAAATATAATGTCTTTAGTAAGAATAAGATTTGTTGACCTTTGCCTAGGACAAAGTCGCTGATAGAGATAATGATGATGTTGAGATAATGGGATCAAGATAATTTGAGTCTGAACTTTCAAACTAACAATGCTTGGATGATAACTGCGCTTTCAAAGAATGGATAATATTTAATGTTTAGAGATTCACACAATGTTCTTCACATTTTTCTGGGATAGGCACTGGTCTTTGACACAAAATGGAGAGTATTTTCAAGGTTTTTAGGTCAAAACAAGTGTTAAAAAGTCTTTGATCAATTGCGGCAAAACTCCATCGATTGTGGCAAAACTCCACCGATTGTGGCAAAGTGACTGGTCGATTGCGGTAATCTATCACCAATTGCAGTAATAAATAGGTCAATTATGGTAATAAAAAGGACGATTGTGGCAAACTTCTGTCAATTGCGGCAAAATGTGGGCAATTGCAACAAATAAGAAATAGTCTAAAAAAGACTCAAAAAATAGGCCTCACTGTCTGACAATTTTGATTTTCTGGAACAAGGCTTCTAATTTGCAAGACAATTTAATGTTGACAACCCTAAAATTTAACATGTTTGACTCATTTTGATAGTTTTGATGTTTGTTTTGTGTTTTGAAAACTGATCAAAGAACAAGCACAATATACAATGTATTTTGAAAGATTTAAGACTGGAATGTGTATGTTCTACAACTTTTTCAAGTTACAATGTTATCATGAGGTCTCACTAATGAACAGTCAGATTAATCTAAGTCAATGGTTTTAAAATACAATATTATAGGCCCAATGCTTGAATGTTCGTTAGCTCACACAACAATTGTCACACTACTAGGACGCGAAGGTCCACGACGTAGGCGCCTATGTTTTTGTCGTTGCTAGATATTATTGTTGTATAGTGAAGATCTCTTTCACTACACAAATATCTTGGAACACATATGTTGGGAATGTTGGGGGGAAATTTTGCAACCCCTTGCACTATAATAAGGTATTTGTTCAGAGGTAAACTGGGTTGGCCTCTAATTAATAGGTTCTAGTAGGGTCTATATCATCTATCCAATCGGTTTGTATGTGTGTGACTCACTTAAGAGCCTTGTTGACCATGCTAGCTCCTTAGGGATATTCACCTGATCCAGACTATCATCAACACACCTCGGCTGAGCTTGGCTAGATATAAAATGAAACTTTGGTTCACGTCTTGTTTATATACCGATCGGAAGGATTATCGGTTTAAGATCATTCTTCGAGGAAGAAGTGCATTCCCCGAACATGCCTTTCTATAATGTATAAAGGTGTTTAATATAATAGATTGTACAAGTGCACCAAAAACTCAAGACACAAGGTTAATCACTGAAACCCCGAAGTTGAAATGTGAACTAAGCTAAACCACCATACAAGCACAAGTGTTCAGTTTTAAGCCCAAAAGTAGGTGTTGATTGCTTGTTTAATTTTAATGCCCAAATTTGAAATTTTCTTTTGCCTTTGTTCAATTCTTAACCTCCATGTCAATTTTAAAGCACCAAAGTGTAAATGAGAGGTTGAAGATGATTGCATGCAATTTTCTTTTTAAGCACCAAATTGACAAGTGAATTGATTTTAGGCTTGCTTTGTTTAGACAAGTTAGTACTACAAAAATATTTGCAAATAAGAGTATGTGCAACTTTAAAAAAAAGCTTTTGAAATGATTGATACTCACAAATACCTACCCTTCTCTGTTCTTGGTGATTTGTCCACTCCTGCACAGAAAACAAGAAAATGTCAGATTAAAAATCGATAGACAAAGGATTTGGATTGGATAAGAAATATTTGCGATGATTGTGGTAAAGCAATGGAAATTGAAGTAAAGAACAATCAGTTGCGGCGAGATTTTGGCGATTGCAGCAAAGCACTTCTGCTGCGGTAAAGCACCACTGATTGCGATAATTTGCGAGCGATTGCGGTAAACTGATGGCGATTGTAGCACCGATCAGTCGAATGCGACACAAAGCAAGAAAATAGAATTGTGAATAGAGATATAAAACTTTTGAGAAACCCTTTCAACAATTGTGGTATAAAACCAAACAATTGCGGCAAAATTCTGTTAATTGCGGTAAAGCACCATCAGTTGCAAAATTACACAGATATCGAGAAAAAGCATAGAAAATAATTTTGAAATCATACGGTCATGGCTAAAAAGATATGTCTATCATCTGCAAGGGATATTTAGGTTGTTATATTTTTTTATAATGAGGTGTACGAGCTTATATAGAAACTAGTCGCCCACTTTGAGTCGAGAGTTCAAAAAGAACAAAGTCCTGCAGTCATGAATGATGGAATGTGCTTGGTAATTTATAAATATTTGAATTGCTCTTCATGAAAGGAGCCTCAAATAATCAAACACCAAAATGTACACATGGATCAAGTTCTATAATACTCAACAAAGAGGGTTAGTAGCACCAATTTGCAATGGGGGAAATCAAATGGAAATAACTACTAAAAATGAAACTACGAATCAATAAAATGTACAAGCAAATAAAAGGAAAACAAATGAATGCAAACCCAATTGCTTGAAGCTTCTATTGTCTCTCTCTACTCCTTCTAAAACATTGTTTTTGATGCTTTGTATTGGTGTGGGCATTGTCTATGACCCTGGAGCATAAAGAATATGCTATTGAAATGTGTGATCACAAGATGGCTTGAATGCTAGAACCAATCTGACAGAGTAATGGTGCATGTGAGCTTGAAATCCTGGATCCTTCAAATGATTATGAAGGGTTTGTTATATAGGAATTGAGATTGAGATGAATGGTAGAGGTCAATCCCAAAGATAGGAAGATGAACGGTTGAGATCAAAGGGAACTGGAGAAGCCATCAGTAAACTCCACCTCTTCATCTGAGAGAGAGGAGATAGAGTTTGGTTAACTAAAGAGCTAATTTTGAGTTACTTTTTAGAACTGAAGAGGTGGGTGGAGAAACCCACGTGAACTGAAGAGGTTGGTGGAGTAACCCATGTGATCTAATTAAACTTATCTCTTTGAATATAAATGAATATTTAAATCATTTTTGAATTTAAAGTTTTCAACATGTGAGATTATTGAATTCTTTTTATTTATAATTGCATTATTTGAATGAAATTAATTTAATTTAATTGAAATTAATTTAATTGGAAGAATTTAATTAGTAAGTTTAAATATTTCAATTTAAACTTAAGGAAATTGAATTTAATTAATTAATTAATGGAAATTCATCAATTAAGGTTAATTAATTAAATAAAATTAACTATTTAATTAATTTTGGTAATTTGATTAAAAGATTTGGGAAATGAATTTAGAAGAAAAAAGAAGATTAATTAATAATTAGATAACCATTAATTAATAGATGAAAATTAGTGTTTTTAATGTCAAGTCGCAAGTCTGTCCATTTTAGGGTGTCTACAAATGTCTACACTCAAAACCTTGTAGAGTGCCAACAAATTAGTTAATCATTTAGTTGAACTTTTATTCCTCTAACCCTCTAGTTCCCAAATTTTTCAGAAATATTAGGAAGCCAATATTCTTAGAATTTAAACCCATGCCACACTTAAGGCTTTCTTAACACAAATGTGTATTAGCAGATACTTGATAGATAATTCTTTTAATCTTACATGAGTAGATACTGATGCTTTTAAATTTAGCATCAATTCTAACAATATATTATTTAGTATAGATAAGTTATAGCCAATAGTCGAGCAATAATAGATAGATATGACTGATTGAGCTATCTTCAGAATGAAATATGGATCTATATTTGCTATTAAAATCAATATAGGATTTTCCCATAAAAAGCAAATTAAATAAAGAAAATCAAAATTTACCATAGCAGTTCTAGGTAACTGAATTTACACCATTTAGTCAAAATCATGGCTTATCAATTATTAAACATCTAATAACAAAGTGCAGATAGTGATACTTCATCAAAAATAGCTTCATAAATCTTGATCAGTAACATGAGATTTACTTGTAACCAATAAAAAAACATGAGATTTACTTGTTAATAACATGTATCACCACTACACAGTCAAAGAACCCCTTTTACAAGCCCAATTTGTCTTCACTCCAATAAAACCAAAGGTTTGATAAGAATGGGAATTGGTTCCTATATCTGTCACATTTCCTAATCTAATTAATCTTTCCATTCAATTTATAAACCCAATTCGTCTTTGTTTACACAATCCTTGAACCACGCAGGACAAACTGGCTGTCGAAGATGCAAATAGTTCATGAGAAAATCTAAATTATTTCAGATGGTTATAGTCTCCTCGAGATATCTCTCCCTATCCTCAACAACCAACACAGGGTATTTTGGGATCTCTCTCTTGTTCAACAAAAGGTTTCCATAATGTTGAGGCATGGGGATATTCAAATCCCTTCAAATGCTTCTCACCACCTTATTTAAACCGCCTAGATACTTTTGTTTGAACAGTATTCAACACATCAAACCTATGGTATAAATATCTGGCTCGATGTCTAGAGCTGAGGCAATGAACATTGTGCCACAGGGATATCACTGTTAACTCGATATCGACTATTATTTTCAACAAACTCGCTCCCTAACACCTTATACACAACCCTCACAATTAATCCATATTTATGCATCATAATCCTTATTAATCTTTTTGGTGTAACCTTTCCATCAAATTCTATATGTGGCTTAGAACTCCTAAGATTAATAGGGGTAGCCATCTAAATGGAAGAGGTTAAGGGCAATACCAGTTTGTGAGTGTCTTGGCTTCTTCAATGGCTTTTATAGCCTTATTAGTTCGATGTTGTCCCTTCATCTTTTCTAAAAATACTATACTAACACGTAATAACTTGTCACAACACTTACAAGAATTAACGCTAAAATTGAATTAATCAGTATTTAAAATCATCTCAAACTAATAACAAGGATCTTGGCCATTAGATTGTGAAGTTTTACAGTGGTACATGTAAACACGAAAAACAAACATGAGGACTAAGAATAAGCTTATTACCAGCTAAAGGGATACTTGCAGCCTCCTTCATTGCAAGATCACCTTATAAGAGAAGAATAATGGCTTTGCTTATGTTATAAAATGAATATCATTTATTAAAGGACAATGACGAAGGTTTCTCCTACCAATGTCCTAATTATATAGAATTTTCATTAAAGATCAATATGTAATAATTTTACTCATGGCCTAAAAGGCCTATTACCGATAAAAAAAATAAAAATAAAAATATAACATTAGTATATTACAAATATAAATATAATATTAATTTTATAAAAATGAAATTTATAATAATAATTAAAAAATAAAATAAATATTCAAAATAGCATGAAAATGAAAAAGTTCAAAATTGCAAATGTTAAAATTGTAGGAGGAAAGCAAAATTTGAGCAGGAGATTTCAGATATCCGATAATATCGGATGTTTGATATTATCAGATATCCGATAATATTGGATGTCTAAATGTCTGATATTATTGGATATCTAATTTGTCTAACTGGCATCCAAAAGCAAAAAATGATTCTTTGGGTCCCTCAATCCGAGAACCACATTTTTTGCAAATAATTTTACAAGATTACAACTATGGAAGACAAAAAACAACCTTTTCCACCCTTTTTGTTAGAAATTTCTCTATTATAAAAGGTTTTACATCACCTTTTTGGTCTCACCATGGGGAGTAGTATTTGTTGAAAGTATTAACAAAAAAAAAGCTCACAAATTAAGAGATTGAAGTGTATAGAGAAATGGATAGGGTTGCCCATCAGAACAAGAGATAAGGTATGTTAAATATTAATGAAGATGAGGTCATATTCCCACCCTTAAATGTGGTTTCAAGTGACGAAGAACATGAATTTGAAATGAATTATGACAATAATATTGAGAAGATGAAAATGTAGGATTTGAAAAAGAACATGTAGATGTGGACAATGGAAGTGTAGACATTGAAAATGACAATCCATTGATTGAATATGAAGGAATTGACAACAAGAACCAAATCAAAGTTACACATCTCCAAATTATATGAGAAATGAAGTCCCTCGTGAGGAAGAAAAAGAAGCTTCAAATTTGAGACCTTCAAGAACAACAAAATGGGTACTTGAAATTGATGAGAACATAATGAACAATTTCGATGGCGAGAAATCAAAAATAACTGTTCAGTTGTGGGATTCAAAACCTTTTGATAAAAATTTTAGCCATAAGACATTGGTCGAGCAATGTCAAATTTTTGTGCAGTTGTTAAAGATGCTGAAGATGAGACCTATACTAGTCAAATTGAAGATTAGTGTGAACAAGAAAAAGGAGAGGAATGCTATTATTCTGAGAAATATTTTTAGTGCTCTCAATTCCATTGGGAAGACTACCAAGGAAAAAGACAAGAGAGCCACTACGAGGGTTATTAAAACCTCCTTAGTAATTCATCATTTGAGAAAGGCTCGTTCGATGAGACAAACTTATGTTGACTTGAACCTAAATCGTAAAAATTTGGATAATGCACTTGCAAGAAGAGAAAGACTTGATGATCCTCTTCAAAATGATACATGGGATTATGGTGGGAGACTTTCAAGTTGTGATAAGAAGCTTACCGATGGTGTGAAGGATAAAACTCAACTATTTTGGCAATCTAACTCAAGAGTGTCACCAAATGTGAAGGATGTCTTGAAGTTGAGAATTAGAATTTGAGACCGCACCCCGCATCCTAAACATTATTTGGAGGTGAGTAAAAAAATGCTGTTCAAAAAAATTTGTGAGACACATCCAACATTGAAAATATCACAAAGAGATTTTGAAGCCTTCAAGTCTATTTTTGTGTACCTCTTAAGATTTGAAATACTTGTTGTTGCAAATATCATAAGGCATTTTCAATGCACCATGAACTATTACAATATGTTCATTCTACTTTCCATAATAGTGAAATGTTGGAGGAGTGTGGTGTAAGTGCTCTTCCAAAATCATTAAGAGACTTGCTAGATCATTTTTTATGTCCTATAGATGATGAATATTTCTTTTATAGACAAGATAGCTTAAATGACAAGTGCTTAGAGTGTGGTGGGTTAGTGAGGTTTGTTTCATGTTTTTATGAGGGCCACGAACATGATTTTGGAAAGACAATTGTCCAAAAAAGATATTTTAAATGGTTAAATATACATAAAAGTGGAGGTGAAAGCTCTACATGTGATTTGGTTACAAACGAATGCAATGTAGCTGATTTTATTTCAAATTTCAAGAAGAATGTTTTTACAAGTATGCAAGGCATAGTCACGGGTCTCAGTGATTGGATCAACAATTCAAGGTGTGTAAGGACACTTTCTCCATTTGCACTATTATATTGATCATTGAATTTTTAGAGAACTATACATTGCAGCCCCAAAATGAGTTGCAAGCTCAATATTACAATTCTATTCAGGTTTCTATTTTTGTGCACATAACATATAGAAATTCCCTTGATAGTACAGAAGATGACTGAAAGATAATCACAGAATAACATTTTTATATGAGCGATGATAGATCTCACTCTCACGAGTATGTTTAACATTGCTTTGAGAATTATTGTGGGTGGGTGTGAGAAAATGATATTTCTATGGATAGACATCTCATTTGGTTAGATAACTGCACAGGTCAATTCCAAAATGCGTGTATGTTTTATTGGTTATGTAGAATGCATGTAGAGAGAGGTGTACCTCATATTTGGATTTTTTAGGCCGAACATGGAAAATGGGAGCATAATGGAGCAGGTCCATGTGTAAAGAGAGCTCTAGTTAAACAAAAATTGAGGATTTTAGGTGCAGATTTCCTTGATGCTCATTCTATTTTTGATTGATGTACTTTAACATTGTCACAAGGGGGGCCTCTTGATTCAGCAGTGTGCAGATTATTTTGGTTGGTTGAGTTGGGCACAATAGGATATAGGTTGGATTGTTAAACAGTGAAAGATTCTTCAAAAATGCATTCATCTCCAAGCTCAGATGCTAGTACAGTTACACAGACCATTTGGACATAAGAGTTGGCTTGTTTTTGTCTGAGGTGTCTTCAATATGATTGGGATCAGTGTGAGTCAAGTGAGTGGGTCAATATGTGGGTTCCACATTATCTTACTCCTTTATCTATCACACACTCTATAATAAATGATGACATGGATTGTTCACTTGACTACGACCATCTTTCAGATCTTCTACAACCAGGACATATTTTTGCATTGGTTGCACCGCAAGGGAATAATGAGAGATCGAATTACTGGTTAGCATGTTGTGTACATGGAAAGAAGAAGCTTGCACAACCTACGACAAATGATGATATGTTCACATATCCAATAGGTTCACATGTTGTTGCGGGAACATGGTTGCACACATACATGATTGGAAATAATGGCATTACGCATTTGAAGACTATGAGAAGCACAAAACCATTCTCATGTATTCACACCTTGTTATAGCAGCCAATGTTAAGTTGTTGAAACATTAAGGAAAACCAAAGACAAAATAACTTTGGACTATTATTACTATTGATCATGAAGCAATATTGAATACCCTCAAGTAGAGAGATGACCCTTGAGCACACTTCAGTAGGTAGGTACAACTCACTGCAAGGTTTTCCATGTTTATTAGGCTTATGTTCAATACATTAATTGCAATTTTCTTCTTCATTTGTTTGAGCCAATAAACTTGGTTTTGTATGTGGATTTTAAGTGCATTTGGATACATATATGATAGATATAGAATATTGAGGTGTGCATTTAATTAGCTCATAAAAAATGATGGTAAAATTCACTATGCATTGGCTAGTCATGTTCTTTGGTTTGTTTAGTTACTTATACATTGATAATCTTTTTGTCAACCTATAAACTTCTTGTTTTCTCTATCAACTTTTCCTGTGCCTTCGGAATAAAGGGATTGGAATGTAGATGTCATTGAGTACCATTTGTTAAACTTATACACTTTAGGAGAGGAAATAACACACTCATATTTTTATAAGTAGTTATGTATCTAATATTTTTAGTAATTTTGTATCTCACACTTTTGACAACATTGATATATTTATTCATAATATGGTATCAATGATATACAATGTATTTGTACGAAAGGCAGTGTGTATAGTCAAAGTTGTATAATGATGAAATACATGCAAGAATGCAAATATTTGACTTGGATAAAAAAAAATTGTGATATGGCCAAACATTTCATTTTCATGCATTACAATTCAATTTTAATAGATTTCAATTGTAATATAGATTTCATTAGATTTATGTTTATCCCATTATGTAACAATTTGACCTATTAAGCCCTATTACCGAAGGGTGGGTCAAAGTGTTCAAAGTTGTCAATTTAAGGTCAACCTAGCATAAGAATGATGTATATATTTCATCTAAGTCGCATTGGTCATGTTAGCAAAGTTATAAGTATCATTGACGTAAAAGTGCCAAAAGTTGCATTATTTCTCAGGTGAAAGATGCACCGAAAGTTGCTTAATGGTGCATCTTTCAAACCGTTCATCATGGGACCAAGCCATTTGCTCCATTGGATCCAGTTGGCTAGGTACACGCTAGTGGAGACATTTTTTTCACTCGGGTAGCATCAAGAACGTTATGACGTGTGTTAGACCAAAGTGTTCCCAAAGTGCACTAAGCCAAATTAGGCAATGATTTTGGATAGTGATATATCAGACCTCGTGAGAGATATCAAAGATCCATGAAGTGCACAAGGACCATCTTGGGAAGGCCTACAAGCATGTAGTTTAGTTATAGGATATCCCACTTGGATTCCATTTGGCGGCTCGATCTCGGTTGGTGCAAAAAGTTGTATTGTTGCTCAGTTGAAAGTTTCTCAATTGGTGCATCTTTCAAAACATTCATCGTGGGACCAAACCATCAGCTCCATCAACTCTGGTTGGCCAGGTAAACGCTAGTGGAGACCTTTTTCACTCAAGTAGCATCAAGAATGTTTCAGCGCATGTCAGACCAAAGTGTTCCCAAGGTGCACTAAGCCAAATTGGGTAGCAATTTTTGGACAATGATATCTCAGACCTTGTGAGAGATATTAGAGATCCATGAAGTGCACAAGGACCATCTTTTAAAGGCCTACAAGAATGTAGCTTAGTTCTGGGTATTCCACTTGGATTCCATTTGGAGACCCAATCTTGGTTGGTGCACAAAGTTGCATTGTTGCTCAGTTGAAAGTTGCTCAATGGTGCATCTTTCAAACCATTCATTGTGGGACCAAACCATTAGCTCCATCAAATTCATTTTGCTGGGTAAATGCTAGTGGAGACCTTCTTTTTTTTTTTTTTTTTTCTCGCGTAGTATCAAGAACATTCTGGCTCATGTCGGTCCAAAGTGTTCCCAAGGTGCACTAAGCCAAATTGGGTAGCGATTTTTGGAAATTGATATCTTAGGCCTCATGAGAGATATTAGAGATCTATGAAGTACACAA
The DNA here is from genome assembly GCA_018584345.1 of Thuja plicata. Lineage (NCBI taxonomy): Eukaryota > Viridiplantae > Streptophyta > Pinopsida > Cupressales > Cupressaceae > Thuja > Thuja plicata. Next base: position 466,002 of record MU226529.1, on the reverse strand, counting down.
GGACTATCTTGGGAAGTATTACAAGCATGTGGCTTAGTTTTGGGACATTCCACTTGGATTCCATTTGGCAACCCGATCTTGGTTGGTGTAAAAAGTTGCATGTTGCTTAGTTGAAAGTTGCTCAATGGTGCATCTTTCAAACCGTTCATTGTGGGATCAAACCTTCAGCTCCATCGGCTCTGGTTGACCAGGTGAACCCCAGTTACAAACCCATTTCTCCTATAGAGATGCAAAGAACATCAACATCCACCCCATATCAAAGTGCCCCCAAGGTCTATTATGCCTATTAGCCCAGTTGCGGTTATTGATGTAGACGAACCCGGAACACCAATCAACTCATATGATCCAACTGATCCATCCATCCATTAATCATAGGAACAACTTAGTAGAGGAAAAACAAGATCTCTAGACTTCTATGACTTTCACCTTACTGCAGTAACCTCATGACAATCAAAGGTGTATGGGGTTTAACATCATGAAATTTCCCCCAACCTTCCTTTCCTCTTGGATTTGACCATCTCATGGCATTTATAATATTTTCTTGTTCATTTATTAATAGTTTTAGATCCAATTGGGTTACTATCCTATGACAATGTTGTCTTTCCTTTTGTCTTTCTAGGGGTTGTATAATATGTTATTAACATTAAATATTCATAAACAATTAGAATTTGCAAGGTGATCACCAACTGAGACGAAGTTGCAGGTTTGTGGGTGCATAGAATGTAAGCCATGACTATAGAAGCCAAGGATTAGGCTTCATAAGGGTATGTTTTTATGTTTGAAGTTGATTTTACATGTCAATTACATGGTGCAGGATCCAAGAGTTGGGTTTAGAAGTGAGTTTTGGCTTGGATTTCAGAAAGCCCTAGTTGTAGGCTTGAATTGGTAAGGGTCTTCTAGCTGGGTGTTTTTAGAGGATTTTTGGCCAAAAAAAGTACATAATCCTTATATATGAGACATATTTAAAGAATTTTGAAAAGTGCAAAGTCTAGGAGTAAGTACTTTATATAGTTGTTTTGTAAACTGGGCCAATTAGGCCTAAGAAGGAAGGTTGGAGCAACAATATTTGGGGTTGATTATCCAAAAAAAACACACTTGATTTTAATATATGTTAAGGGGGGTTAAAAAGGTTATTTGCATCTACTATTACATTTTGGAGTGTTTTGGGAAGTTTGGGCAAAAATTCCAAAAGGGAAAATAGGGCTACTAGGTCTACTAGTCCTATTAGGATTAAGAGTGGATTGGGGTGTCAGATCCATTGTAGGGGATTGTGACCAGTTGGAGAAAGTGTGGAATTATGGTGGAATTTTATTCAAGGTGCTAGAGGCAGTAGTAGATCTTTTCATTCATTTTATGCAATTGGAGCCTATGGTACATTTCGGGGTTCCTATGGTCATTTGCTTTATCTTTGCAATCATAGACCTCCTAAAGACCTTAATAGTTGTCAAACCAATTGCCCCTACATCATTAGGGTATGCAAATTTGGATTATATTAGCCCAGTTGTAGCCTATTATGCCCATTAGCCTATTACTTTGGTTGGACAAAAGATTTTGAGGGTAGTTGCTTTGGAAAACATTAGGTCTATTACACATGACAACACATGACAAAGATATAATATGGAAATGAACATACATACAATGCATGAAAAAGATACATAGTATGGAAATAATACATACATACAATGCATGACAAAGATATAATACATAAATGCTACATACATACAACACATGCCAAAGATATAATATGGAAATGATACATACATAGAACACATGACAAAGATAAAATAACCAAAAATGAACATGTGTGTGTGTGTGTGTGTGTGTGTATGAAATTGTTTTGTACAAAATGTGGCACATTTCATCTCAAAAACTTTACGAAATCAACATATCTAGATCCAATGTCGCATACGCCATCTCAAAATATGCCATATGGCATCTCAAAATAAGGAACAACTACCAATGTTTCTAGGACATACTATTGTACTAGTGGATCATAAAAATGGACCATCTTTGAAGTATTATTTGGCTCTGATGGATTGTACATAAACACAAAAGTGAAACCCCAAGTTAGATTGTTTAATTTACATGGTTTCTACAAGTCAAAAATAAAAATTCAAAATCATAGTCAACAATAATCAATAAATAAATTTTAAAATTGAACTCTCATGTACCTCTCCTCTCTGTCTCCTCATGAGGTCAGGGGTCCTAACATATGTCCTTGGTAGTGAAGGGAGAATGCCATCAATGTCGACTCTAACCTATATATGTTTATGAAAATGAGAATTATCTACGAGTTATACTATTTAATGTTAAATCCTTGGTAGCAAAATATATTTACAAAATAATTGAATTAACATTAAAAATTATCTGTGTTGAACTTTCTTCAGGAAATGTCAGTTGGGTCATCAACGATACAAACCCTTGGCATTGTACCTCCCTCAAACTAGAGGTGACGTATAAAAATCAAACAGATACTTGATACAATCATGACTTGATCATATTATATATACTTGATAGTAAAATACAAACAAGTAAATTTAGAAATATACACAGCATGGGGCTATCATTACGAATTGAGATTCATGTGACTCTACTACGGCGAACTGGTCTCACGACATCGTCAGACACCACCCTATGTCAAATAAACCATGTAAATTAAAAATGAGTACGCACAAGTGACAAGTATACACATGCATAAACAATCTAAAATACTTAATTACCTTCCCCTTGTTAATGCCTGAACCCCCTCACATTGCCCCCAGTGGTAGCTGGTGACACCTACATCAGTATGTAAATAAGATGATCATAAAAATTAGAAAACACATGTATATACTATTATAAAAAGGAAACCAATGAGTACATTAAAATGTATGTACCACGGAAGTGTCAAGGCCAAATGAAATGACTGAAAGCATGGACCCCTCCACATGTGCCATCTCCTCCTCTATCATCAATAGAACATAAATGAAACACATAAAAAAACATAAGTGGGCAATCATTATAAGTAAATTCTACTAAAAATACAAACATTTAAAATTAAATACAATGTGAAAAGTTAACTATTAACTCTTACCGTAATAGTAGGAGTTTATGGCTCAGCATGCCCCTCCTCATCTCTCCTGTGATGCACATCTCCATGAGGTGCTTCAATGCTTGTAGTATGTTGTATAGTATTGTCCACCTCGAAGACGTAGTCATATGCATCACTATCATTCAAGGGACCCAAGCATAAATTCTTGCACATAATGCAAGTGTGGGGCACACAAACATGTGAGCTCATGGAGGATGTGGAAGGGCTAGAATCAACAACATGAGGGGACAACAATGTCACACTCTGCTTAATTAGTAGATCACTCAAGGTGTGAATGTCTCTAATAGTCTGTGAGTCAACCTCAACAATAATATGAGGATGCTGCACTGTAGGAGATGGTGAAATCTTAGGAGGGGGGGGGACATATGTGTGAGATCTCACTCGGTGTGCCCATGGCCTATCCTGAGGAGCGCCTAAGCCTATGCCCTTATTCGGTCTCATGATCCAATAGTTTACCTTGTAATTGAGCACAAATTAAGCATACAATTTTCTTAAGAAATATAATGGGACATCTAAATTGTTGTGGGGTGGTCTATCAAAAACCATCCACCAGCGGTGCCAAAATTGGTCACATATTGGATCATTCGTGCACCATTTGATTGATAACTTCGGATTTTTAGGGTCCACTTTTAATCTGGTTTTGGGATCCAAAAAAGGTTACATATGTCATTTTTAGTTATAGTTTCTCTGTAAGTTTCTCCATGTTTTTGATAATGGAGTTCAAGGTGGAAAACATGGGGCACAATGTGGGGATATTGACTGTAGACACCCTAAAATGGACAAGCTTGCAACTTTACATTAAAACCCTAATTTTCATCTATTAATTAATGGTTTTTTAATCATTAATTAATCATCTATCTTCTTCTAAATTCACCTTTCTCAAATCA
>MU226529.1:423304-461924 GCA_018584345.1 Thuja plicata | reverse complement strand
CAATTATCAACATCTCGACGCTTCTCAAATCATAGACGCTGCCCAGCCAATACTGAGCATCAAGAACAGCGTTATTGAAGGAGTAGAGAGAGACAATAGAAGCTTCAAGCTTCGAAGGGTTTGCATTCGTTTGTCTTCCTTTTCGTTGTTTGTACATTTTATTGCTTACGTTTCCATCATTCGTTTAGTAGTTATTGCTTAATAGATTTGCATGCACTTGTGAACCTTGGCTACTAACCCCTGCCCTTGGAAAGCTGTGGGAAACCGGAGAGAGAGGCGTACATTGACATATGTAGTCTGAAAGCCTCTAAGCTTATTTAGATTGTCTACTATAATATCCTCTAAAGGTCAAGGGTTTGAGATTGGTTGGTCTTATGAAGGTGGGGGATTGTTTTTCATGTGGTTGCGGGTTGTTTGGAGGTGGTTCTAGATTATTTGCGGGATCATTGGGAGGATTTTATAATTGGTTTGAGTCTATGTCTGATTACAATAAAACCAAATATGCAATTATAATCAATTTAAAAAAAAAAAGATAAACAAAATCAATTAAACCCTAGTTTTTATTAAAAAACTACAAATTTCAATTACAAACATAAAATAACAAAAACAAGTTAAAAATTTAACATACCTATTCAATTTTTTAAGAAATTTAAATTTGCCAAAACATATATGCAAATTGTTTCAGATATGAGAAACCCTCGTGTTATGTTTCATTTTTTCACAATGAAAACTGAGAAACGCAGCCCACGGGTCTAAATAAGTTTTACTGGAAAAAATTGGATATCCGATTAGGCTTGTGCTTTGGCTTTTGGTTTGGCCATGTGTACTGACACCTAGGCCTACTAAAAAGTCAACACGCTTTTAGATCATTTTTTCACATCGCTTGTTTTTGACATGCCATGAACCTGCACATACCGAGGTATCAAATATCATTTTTGCGAATTGGATATCCAATCCAGATTTGATATATGATACCATTTCCTTTCTTTCCCACTAACATATTTATATTTATAATATTATAATATTATTATAATATGTTTTATGTTATAATATTTTATTACAATATTATAATATTTTTTATATTATATTATTATATATTATTAGTTCCCATGCAAGATACTATTGCATTCATTTTATTCTGTTTTAAAAATTAGTTTTAACCAATCATTGGATAAAATTAAACTTTTTGACAAAAAATCTATAGTTTGTGTTTAATTTTTATTTTAAATGATTTTAAAAAATCATTTTTTGTTTTCTTATTGGTCATGGGAAGTAGAAAATTGAAATTTTCTAAATAAAATCATAAAGAATACATTTAATAGAATGACATTATTGTTAAGAATCTTAATTCCAATGGTAGTGACCATTGGATTCTACCAACTATTCATTTCATAGTTGTCTCTTCATATTCGAAGAGCTGAACATTTGTATAAATATGAGAGTGCAGATTGGATATAATTGGGTCAAGAGGAAGTGACTAATATATTTACCTACTTGAGAGTGGATGCAACCTTAATGATGAACCACAGTAAAATTATTGTTCTGTGTTTGAATCTCTGATTCTATTTCAAATTTCATTTTTAGTTTTTAGTTTTTTTATTTTGATTTTTTATTGTTTATTTTTTTATGTTCTTGTATGTTTTAACAATTGGTATCAAAGTTTGTAGTGCTTGATGAGAGAGATTCAACTTTGAGTTTGAGCAATGTTGATTGAAGAAGTTGATTTAGTCATTGAAGATTTTCTTGGCATGTTGTAATTTGATAAAAGCCTAATATATTTTGGCTATGATATAGAGTATTTGCAGAAGTAAGACTTGAAACTAGATCCTCTAGAGAATTAGGATTTGGATGTTTTAGTAGAGGCTGAGAATCAGGATGCCTTGGAGAAATTGTTAAATGATAAGAAAGATATTGGTCAATCCATATGCCATTTACATTGGTGGGATAAAGAAAGTGAGAATGCTTGTGTTCAACACGACCAATGTTGGGACAAGTATGAAGGACGAACAATGAGTCAGTCTTTCAGATCCAAAAAATGCTCTGCATAGAAGGCCATCTTAGGGAAAAGATCCCTATGGGGATTAACCCAAGTAGTATGAGAGAACAACAACATCAACATGTAAATAAATATATCTAGCTTACACAAAATTCTAACAAATTTGTGGCATTGATATTTGAAGTTCATTAAATGGATTTCATGAACATGAGTAGCACAACATGAAATACCTCAGATTGGGATTAAGAATTGGGCAGAGGGATTTCTCTAACCTTTTTGTGGGTTGTAAAAAGTTAAAACAATGACAACCTCCCTTAAATCCCCTCCATCAAGCATGAGACTCTTCACAATGGATTGTTACCCTGATTAGGAGTCAAGTGGAGCACAACGAAAGACTATAACAACAATATGAAAGAAGTGAGATATGATTTTGTACCAACATAGTCTACAACAGTTACAAATCACCTTGTTTTAGCCTCCAAACATGTTGCAATCTTCCACCAAAGGTTCCAACTAGTAAGTGAACTTGTAGTTCATTATATCATCACTGAAATGGCAAGGAAATGTATCTAAAGAGGTCTAAAATACTTCCTAAAAAATTATCCAATACTAGCGTTGACTCCAAAAATAGGACAAAAATATAAATGAGGCACAAACTCACCCACAAGATCATTCTTCCACCTTTGAAAGGGTTGTAGCATTCAACTTACCCCTTGTCGTCCAAAATAGAGTGAAAACCAAACCATAAACCACAACACTTGCTTCCAAAATCTCACACCCAAGCTCCCAACAAACTTGTACGACCAACTATTGGGGTCGACCTTCAAAGAAAACTCAAACTCTGCTCATAAAAATCTAGAAACACTAGGAATATTGTCACCTAAATACAAGAAACCCTTTAGTTCAAAGCCCACAAATCTTCTTCAAAACCTTCAGCCTTGGCATGAAAAATGCAGGATTTGATCTCCACAAACGTGTATGGCTAGGACTATAAAAACTATATCTCACACAAAAAACCTCCAAAAAACTCTCTACATTCAATAAGAAAACAATCTCAAACCTAGAAATCATAACACCATATAAATCCTCATTTCTCAAAACCCTAGAATGCCAAACTCCATTAAAATCATTGTTTTTTCTGTATCAAAACACCAAACCAGATAGGATGGATCTTCCAACCACCCAAAGAGCTCATGGACATCTTTGGAACAATTTGATGTATCAAGATGCTAAAAACTCCTTTTATTTAGGCAAAAAATACTATTTTTAAATAAACAAATATAGTCTTAAAAAGGGATTGTGAGCCACACCCCCATTTTATGAACAAGACCATACCAACTAAGAAATGAACAACAACAACAACAAAAAGATAGTTGAGATCTTATTGTCAACACTCAAATAGATAAAATAAAGCAAAACAAGAGGAAAAAGCTCAACTGAAAAAAATTAGAAATTTGAAAGACTTATAAAAACCATTCGAGGAGCCAAGAAAGCCTTTGGAGGAGCTCAAAAATCATTCAAGTAACTTATGGCAACTATTATAGCTATCAAAAGTGAAAGGTAGCCAACACAAACCATCCATAAATTGACTTCCCTTTTTAATTTTTAGCTTTTTACAATGTTTCTCTAAGTTTCCAAGACAAGCAGACGGCTAATATAATAATATTAATTTTTGTATTCAAAATTTTAGATTTGTAGAACTTAAAAAAAGTGATAAGAATTGATTCAATAATTATTTGATAATCTGAATGGAATTTCATAATATGACTTGTGGGCATCATTGTACCATCAACTGCTTCCGTCAAGGTTTCTACACATTGAATTCACTTGCCTATGGTTCCAAGATTTGAGGTGAGTGTTGGAATCAAGGGGAATGCAAAGGGCCATAGTTCAAAATCATTCAACCCAATTAAAAATGATTCCATATACAACATATGTGTCCATGGAAAGAAGCAAACAAAATTTTTCTACCTACAAATATATCTATTCAAACACCTTGTTCTACACATGCTATGAAGGTATGAACAATGCATCTAAAGACATTTAAAATTAATAGTGGGTTATAAGGTGGAAAATGTAATATTAAATAATAATCCAATTTTATCAATGATAGATTTTCTTACTTGTGAAATATGGAATTGTTATTTTGCACACCTCATTGACATTATTTCAATACTTTGCAAGGAAATAATCCCTCAAACTTATAAACAACCAGTTTGCTTCGTACTTTATTGTAACATTGCAGGTTCTTGAGTTGTATGCACCCTTGCAACTTATCCTTATGTCACAAATGTGAAAGACAAAGAAAGGGAACATGGTGAAGAAAATTGCAATTAGTGTTTTTTTTGGTCAAATGTGAGATAATCAAAACTTTTTAATCCCCTATTTTCAATTTCAACAAATTTTGAGATTTTGTCAGTACTAGCCTTAGGGACATCTATAGGTGTGCTAATAGTATGCTTGGCCAAATGAAGGCCTCCATTTATGAGAGACTCCGCCCTCTAGTTCTACCATGAGCACATTAAATGAGTCATTTAAAAAAGGTGGGAGAAGGGAAAAAGCCCACAACACATGGCTGCATATGAATTGAATCCATATTCATATGTGGAGAGACCTAGCAAAATTGTTCCCGATGGGGGGAAAAGGCCTTACAAAGGCTCTTAAGAATATGTAAAATCAAGAGGAAGCTTCATTGGTTCAAGTTGAGTAGATAAGATTTACTGAATTTGATTGCTTGGACAATCCAATTAGCTAGTGATTAGTTGGTGGAAACAATATGGACTTCCAATACTGTTGTGCACACTTGCCATTAGTCTTCTCACATAGGTTTTTGTTAACTGTGCTACAAATAACAACTAGTAAATTTGTCATATGTGCATGCAAAGTAATTCAAACCATCTATGGATACATTAAAATTACGCGTAAGATGGACCTTACATCCTTAAGGCCATTGATTGGTCTAGAAAGCACAAAGATGTTGAGTATTCATTTTTGATACTAAGAGATGTCGTTGAGTAGATTGGTCCTCAAAATGTACTACAAGTGATTAAAGATGCAACATATATGTGCATGGAGAGAAGCACACAATTTTTTCCCATCTACATACACATCTACTAAAACCCCCTGTTCTATGAATTCTATAAAGTTATGAACAATGCATCCAAAGACATTGAAAACTTAAAGCGGGTTAACAAGGTGGAAAACTTATTATTAAAGTAAAATTTAATAAATGATAAATTTGCTTACTTGTGAAGTATGGAATTTACAACTTTGTTGGTGAGGTCGGTAGGATGACCACAACTAGCGAGCGCATTGTGCACATTTACCATGAAAATCTGGGATGCAGAGTAGTTTAGTGCATAGGCGACCACTCTGTCATCAAGTCCAAGAGCTAGAGCCCCTCCCACTACTGTGTTTATAGTGGATCTCACAACATATCCCCCTGCCAAAACCCTTCCTACAATTACAACATAGACACCATATCTAGCAGGCAACGAGAGGCTTGCTAGAACCTTCTTCGGCCCCAAAAGCTCTTTCTGCCCCCCAAATATTGCTTCAGACGATGCCTCCTTTGAATTTGCTGTTCCTAACACAACTCTTGCCCTGCGCCTCCTGTTCTTGTTGTTATTGTTGTTGTTGTTTTTTGAGGTGTATTTACGATCACAATGAGGTAAGAACCTTGGCACTGCCGCAACCAAGGATTTCAGCTGACTAGGTAGCGTAGGAGCTAGAAAATCTATTATTTTTTCTTCTTCTTCTTCTTCTTCCTGCCTCTGGTAGGAATGGATAAGAAGAAATTGAGGTCAAATTCCAAAAGTGAAGAACCTATGTCAAGCTATAGCTTTTAACTGGCTTAGTTAGGTATATGTCAAGGTTTTTCCGAGGTTTTTGATGTTCCCAGTAGTCTTTATGTCATGTTTTATCCATGACTAAATATTATTTTAATTAAAAAAAACATTTATTGAATTTATTTTTGGCCTATAACCTATATATTTATCAATTAGTTTTATCACAAAAAAGATTATTTTTAAATATAATTTTGTTATAGAATATATAATTTGATAAATTTTTTTAAAAATAGTTATAGTTATAATTTAAAATTTATTATTACTATTTGATGAAAATATAATTATGTTTAGTAATATAAGTTATACAATAATGGTACGATGAAGGGTACTCCCCTTACTAATTTAAATATACACAATACAATAGGGAAACAAATAGAAAATGGAAATAAAGAACAATAGTAAGAAGATAAACACTTGCTTTATATTATCTTCAATAAAATAACATTACAATATTAAAAAATATAACATGCTACTGTCACATGGACATTTTCATTACAATAATCTACAAGATAGAGCCACAAACTACTCTTCTAGAACTGAGTTTGAAACCCTTCATTATCCCTGTATATGTAGCACCAATAATCACGTTAGAATATTCTACAAATTGAAACTTTCCCATTTTGGCATCCAGGGTTCAGTTTCCCGCCTATGTGATTATTCTCTCTCTTCCTTTTTTGTATCAAAACTTGAGACTTGGCAACACAACTTCTAAAAACCACAACTTTTGAATTATGTACTCAATTGCCTATTATAACCATTTTTGAAAAACCTCTCAAAGGGCTCTATAGCTATATTGCGCAACATCGTCTCGAACAAATTTTTGACCCATTTCAGAGCCACTAAGGCCTTCAAAATTGAGTTCTAAGTTTTCTATATCACCCCACCAAACTGAAAAATTTAATATTTTCAAAATCGGACTTGATCTTGCTATGAAACTTTACCAACATGGTTATATATTCAAAATGAACCTCTAGGGAAGGAATTGGAATATTTTGTGCTCAAATAGAAAACTTACTCAAAATAGTAAATATGCTAAAAAAAGTAACCCTGCCCAATTAGCCCTTATTTAAAAACTAGACAATATTTTTTGGCGATGCAAGATATCTCTTACACCCTAGATGCTCCTACATCAGAGACCCGGAGTAATTTAAGAAGTGAACTTGTCACATCTCAGGTGTGTAGAGAGAGAGAGAGAGAGAGAGAGAGAGAGAGATTAAATAATGTTAATTATTTAATTACTTTATAAATGAATAATTGATGGCTCATGATTTATATTTTTAATAATTAAGTAATTAATTTAAATCACTTTATTACAAAATTGAAGAGAAAAGATGAATTTGAACTTAGGATATAGTAAAATGACATATTTTAATTACATAATAAATATTATTTAATAAAACAAGAGGTATATTATTAATGTTTTTGTGTTAAAGCAACATGTCATTTTTAAGTGTACATTTTCCCCTTCTTTGATAGAATGCATTTTTAGGCATTGTTTCAAAGAATATTTAATAAAGATTGTGCCTGAGTATGCCCCCGTGAACGAGTGTTAGCAACTAGGTATTGTAGTGGCCCTTAAGGAAATGAGCAGAAAATGGAATGAAGGGATCATTTAGTTGAAATCATGATCAATATCACAACATATTTTACAATTCAGAAAATAGAGGTCATATGCAAAAGTTATGGATTGAGGATGGTGAAAAGCATTACGACTAATAGAAAGCTAAGGTGTGCACATTGATTGAGGTGGGGTAGGGAGGGTATAAATAGGAGTTGGAGGTAATTATCAAAGTCATTGTGCACTTTTGGATTTTGGAGAACTAGGTGGAAGAGGAGATATCTCTGAGTGATTTGAGGAGTGATGGCGGCTTTCCAGGACAAAGTACACATCGGGGAGCGGGTTCAGACCTATCAACGAGCAATTGACGCCCCACCTTTGGTATTTGTTGTCTCTTTTTCTTAATTTTTGTCTTGTTTTTTGTAATTTTTATTAGAATCGGTATAGGTTAGTTAGGACTGAATCAACACACTCATGGATCATAAACAACACACTCATAGTGCTAAAATGACGCACTTATGTTATTAAGAATTAGGACCATACTTTAATTAGGTCGCACTTGCATGAGTGAAGTGACAAAAATAGGGGTTAGAAATGATACAGTTGAAGTGCGCAATAGACACACATAAGGTGTGATATTGACACACTTACCTTAGGCTTTCAACACACATATGTGCGTGAAATGACACATATGACTGTGAAATTAAAACTTAACCTAGTCGCAGTTGAGGTAATGGAGTGAGACACTTGGTTTGTTTTATGGGGTTTTTTATTTAATTAAAATAGAATAAATGCAACTGATTTTGCATTTATTTTTCAAATGTATGTGATGAATGCATTTTTATTTTAGCTATATGTGTAGGCGATAAATATAGTGGATATATGTTTTTATTTGTAAATGTTGTAGCATGGATGGACGTATTTTATCTTTATTCGCATGTGATAAATGGGTATGGAAATGATGTAGAATAGATGCATTTTTCTTAGCGTGGACTTTATTTGCATGGGGATTGAATAGGGGATTACATTTGGACTTTTAGATAAGGGATGATGTCTTGTTTACACAGAATAATCATCCAAATACCTTGAACTATAGACATAGATTAGATGATGAGGAGTGTGTGCATTTAGGTAGCCTTGGTTGATTCCAAGAGATAGAGCCCCTCCCACTGCTACGTTTCTAGCGGAGCCCACAACATATCCCCCTGTCAGAACCCCTCCTACAATTGTAGCACATACGCCATATCTAGCAGGTGCCAAGAGGCCTACTAGAACCTTATCTAGCCCTGAAAGCTCTTTTTGCCCTCCAAATATTGCTTCACATGACGCATCCTCTAAATTGATTCTCCTAATACAACTCTTGCCCTGCACCTCATTTTCTTGTTCTTGTTCTTGTTCTTGTTGTTATTTTTTAAGGTGTATTTGTGATCACATCGAGGTAAGAGGCTTAGCGCTGCCACAATTGAGTATTTCAGTAGTAGTTGAAAAATCCATTGTTTTTTCTTCTTCTTCACCCCTCCGATGGGAACAGATAAGAAAAAACTGAGGTCAGCTTCCAAAAGTGAAGAACCTATGTTAAGCTATAGACTTTAACTGGCTTAGTTAGGTATGTCAAGGTTTTTCCAGGGGTTTTAATGTTCCCACTAGTCTTTCTATCATGTTTTATCTGTGACTGAATATTATTTTAATTAAAAAAATATTTATTCAATTTATTTTTGGCCTATAATTTATATATTTATCAATTAGTTTTATCATTAAAAACAATATTTTCAAATATAATTTTCTTATAGAATATATAATTTGATAAAAAAATTATTTTTAAATAATTATAGTTATAATTTAAAATTAATTATTATTATTTTATGAAAATATAATTATGTTTAGTAACATATGTTATAGACTAATGATATGATGAAGGGTACTCCCCTTACTAACCCAAACACACACAATACAATAAGGAAACAAATAGAAAATGGAAAGAACAAAACAATAACAAGAAGAGAAACACTTGCTTTCTATTATCTTAAATGAAATGGCATTACAATATTAAAAAATATAACATGTTACAGCCACATGGGCATTTTCATTATAATAATCTACAAGATAGAGGCACAAACTACTCTTCTAGAACTGAGCCTGAAACCCTTCATTATCCCTGTATATGTAGCACCAATAGCCATCTTAGAATATTCTAGCAACTAAAACTTTCCCACTTTGGTGCCCAGGGTTCAATTCTGTGCCTAAGTGATTTTTCTCTCTGTAACTTTTTGCATCGAAACTTGAGACTTGATGGCACAACTTCCGGAAGTCATAACTTTTGAATTGTGTACTCGATTGCCTTGGTGGTACTACAAAATATTGGGTGATTTACCAATATTTTTCTTTGTTTTTTTTAGGCCAGTGATAGGGTCTAGTCTTGGTTTTAAATTTTCCCACGTCTTAGTTTCAAGAATTTTACTTTAGTGTCCATGTTGGCATTTTGTTCTTTCTTATATTTGAAAAATTAGTTTTATCAGGACATATTCTATGTCTCACTGTTATTAGTCCATGCCTGTAGATCAAATAAGTCAACCGTCGATCTTTTTTGTCTTAGTCTCTTAATTACTGCTTGATGTGCGTCTTAATTTTTATGGTAGCGAGCTTGCGAGTGAATAGAACTATTTATTAATCACAACTTCAGGTGTTTTATGATTTAATCTTTAAAGGTTGTGAGGCCGCGATCAAGGTTAAATGGTCAGAAAATTGCATGGTCACAGGGTCACTGGGGTAAAGGGACTAAATTTTTTGATGTTGCGAGGCTGCAAGTGAACCATGAAGGTTAGTCAAGTCACACTTGTAAGCTATAAAAATTAGAAGTAAGGGAGCATAATAACGAATCAAAACACTCAACAACTAATAATCTAAACTACATACATGATTGAACCAAAAAAGAAAAAATTAAACAATAAGGAAACAAGGAAGTGCAAAACCTCCTCAAAACTGAATCTAAGCTCCCTTTTTTGATGTATTCATGCTTATGGATGTGTGCTCAAGATGTGCTCCAATCTTCAAAGGTATGTTCTCTAAACTGACAATATAAGTTTACTCTTCAAGATTGGAATATCTAAGTAAAATTGACATTATGATGTTGCTTCAAAAGATAGATGAAATGTGAAGGAATGAGCCTTCTATTTATAGGAAATGGGGTTGAAAATGGGTGGTTCAGATGCAAAGCTGAAGAGAGGTCAGGATGCCACTATAAGAGAGCACATGGATTTTGCTTCTTCAAGTGCATCAAATTGTGACACTTGTCACAATATTATTGGGTTGAAAGTAGGGAGGAATGTGACCATTTAGGGAAATGGACCAAGAAGCCCCTAGAAGATAAGGCTCATAAAGAGGGTGTAAGAGGCATTTATGAGGATGTAAGAGATATTTATGAGGATGTAAGAGGAATTTATGAGGGTGTAAGGAATATTTATGCTTATGGATAAGCATGGATTGAGAAAGTTGACTTTGGGGAAGGAATTGAATTCCTAATCCAAAGATTAGGAATGTGACATCATTAGGGAGAGTTTAGGATTAGGATTAGGACTAGGATTATGATTAGGATGGGTTAAGAGGTTGGGATTAGTTTGAACTCAGGGTTAGGTGGTTGGGATAGGTTAGGTTAACATGTGTGAAGAGGTTGGGTTTAGTTTTAACTCAGGGTTAGGTGGTTGGGATTGGTTAGGTTAGCATGTGTGAAGGGGTTGGGTTGAGTTAGAACTCAGGGTTAGGTGGTTGGGATAGGTTGGTTAGGGGTTAAAGGGAATATTAATGAATGAATTAAATGATTTAACATATTCATTCAATAATAGGAGGAATAAGGATTTAATTAATTATCAAGCTATTGGTTTCTTTTAATAATTAATCAGGACTATAGCCAATTAATTAAATTAATTATGGCTAGGAGATGACATAGGTCAATTAGGTAATGCTTAATTACTTAGTTGATATGTATTAGAAGGCACTAAATATGATTGAGTAAGGTAATCAGATTTAGGTGTCTACATTTTGCCCCTCTTCGACATAGTGTTAGAATAACACTATTTTGAAGACATTTAAAATAATAGACAACGTGAAGATGTGGACGTAGGCAACAAAATGGCCCCAAAGTGACGATGTAGGATAGAATTTGGCTAGGGATGATACCCCCTCAAGAGGAAGATAGGGAGGAATAATGAAGCCTTGGTGGCATCTCAAAAAGATGACAAAGAGCGACAAGACGAGGGAAAGAATAAAAGAAGGAAGTAGAAGAATGAGGGATGGGAGATTCAAGTTTGCATCAGGGATGAAGGATTAGTTATGGGATTAGGATTATGGATAGGGATGGGATTTTAGCTGGGGTGTAAAAGAAAGGATGCTATCCGGGATGTAACCAAAGTGAATGATATAAAGCAAACAAAAAGGAATAACCTCTCGAAGAGAGTTCAAGTTTCTTGTATTGACAAGGGTAATTTCTAGGAACAAAGTTTGATGTCTCTTGATCGATGATGAAGATAGGATATGCTTGGGCTTAGAAATCCACTGATAATGATGGATTAGGTCAGATAAGAGGAAGGATACATCCTAAAAGGACCCATTGATGATGATGAGATTTGAAACTAAGATAACGATCAAGATAGTATAGTTTGAACTTTCAATTTTAACAATGGCAAACAATATCTGAACTAAGAAGGAGGGATGATCCTAGGTGTTTTGAGATTCACACTAAGTCTAGTTATCTCCATAGATGAGCACATAAATCTTTTGCACAATACAGGGATAGTAGGATTACGATTACTGCTGGGATGGTAGGATTAGGATGATAGGATTACTGAGGATTTGGATTTTGCTGGGGGGATTTGGATGGGGGGAGATTATCTTGAAGCTTGAGCCAGGGGTGTTCTGGGAGGGAATACTAGCATGTATTTAAGCACTTACTTTGATATAGTATATGATACTATGCACCAAGGTATGAAGAACCAAAGCGACATTGTACCACATGCATAGGAATGACACAACAAACACGCAAGGGTTGCCCCAATACCACACATGAGTCCCAGAAGAGCCATGGTCGAAATGATGCTGGAAAAGCCCACAAGAAAATGACATTTCCCAAGTGTAGCATGTGAATCCAAATAGATTACATACATGCAAGGGTCATATCAAACTGACTAACAAGAAGAAAACAAAAAGATCAAGTTCCGTATCCTAGGTGCATCCATTTGCAACATACCATGATATAAAGAATTATGGTAACTTTGAGGAGGAGAAAAACTGAGAGAATTATGAATATAGCCAAGAACCAAAATCAAATTTCAAGATAAAAAATTCAATAACAAGACGCCTTTTGCCAGAGAGATCAACGATATGGGATGATGATTGGATTGAGATTAGGTCAAGTGGAAGGATACATCCTACAAGAACCCAGTGATGATGATGATCTAGATTTAGGTCAACGAGAGGAAGTGTACATCCTCAAGGACCCATTTCCAGAAAGATGATTGGATTTAGGTCAATGAGAGGAAGGATACATCCCCAAGGACCCATTTCCATGGAGATGTCAAGAATGAATCTAATTGGCCAAAGATGTGACAATGATCAAATTGTTGAAACGAGATTTTATCAAAAGGAACTTGCTAAAGCACAAGATTTGGGATCTGAAACTAGATCACTTTCTGCAAGGAGACCGACCAAGGACGCAAAATATGTACAAGCAGGACTGGACTGACACAGAAAAGATATGTACAAGACCGAAGATCAAGGAGAATGGATGAGATGAGGTAGATATACATGATGTTGCCTCGGTTGAGCCAAAAGGCCAAGATAGAGGAATAGCGGATGGTGTGCTCTAGATGTAGGAATGATGTAATCCCAAAGAAAACACAAGGATTGGGAAGGATGCATCCCAATGATGATGAGTGGATTGTGATCAAAGCTTGTAGCAAGGCTAAGGGTGTGCTTGCAGGGGCTGATTGATACTTGAATTTGGATAGATGGAGGATGTGGATAGGATTTGCATGCGATGGGAGGTCATGAGGAGAATTAGGATGGGAATGGGTTGCATTGGATGCATGAGGATACCCTATAGCTAGATACCAATGACAAGGGAAGAAAAAAGTGATGGGATATATGAAAGGAGGAATTGGAAGATGGAGGAGACGTTAGGGAATGCGGAGAGGGAAGTGCTGGATGGAAGGATTTTAGTAGAGGAATGGATGGATAGCTGAAGGATTGTGGATAGGACAGGAGGATTGGGAAATGATAGGTGGATACAAGAAGGTCTCCAAGGACTATGTCACCAAGGAACAAAATGCCCCCACTTAGGATAGGTCATGCATGTGAGGAAGCATTAGGAGGGGGTATGACATGATGGAAGAGAGGCTAACAAGAGAATGACAGAGGTGAATGAAAGATAGGACGAAGGGTGGATAAGGGAGGAAGATAGTGTAGAAGGATAGATGAAAGGAAGGATGGGTGGATAAAGATGGGAGATGGGAGGTGGATGTCAAGAGATGTCCAAAAGCATGTAGATATGGTGGCCTATATATTTCTCATCAAGATCCAAAGGAGGATGGAGGAAGTGAAAAGGACAAGATAAGATATGGATGGTGGCCAGAAGGAACTTGCCCCCAAGTGTGAAGAGAAAATGGATGGAGGAACTATACATGATGCCTGTTTACTAGGTTTTCATCATGGTACCTGTCCAAGGTGCTTGTTTGCCAAGTTTTCACCAGTGGACAAATTGATTTCTCTTTTTTTTTTTTGCCTTCTTTTGATTTTTTTTTTGGTTTTTTTGGTTTTCTGCTTTTGGTGTTGATCACAATATGTTGGTACAAATTTATGTGGGATGAGTGACTTAGGAAAATGTAGGTATGAGATGGTTACGCGGGGGGAGATATGTGGGATAGGGGATATGATAGTTGGAAGTATTCAGATAAAATGATGGAAAGTGAGTAGTATAGGATGATGTTGTCATGATCAACATTGGCACATGTTGCAAGGGATGGGGGAAGAGTGAATGTGAAGTGGATGGTACCTGTGGATGCAATGTAGGAATCATGGTAGGAATTTGTGGGAGATAAGGACCCAAAAGAGATTTTGAAGATGGAGAGGAATGCTCAGCTAGAGGATTAGTAACCTCGGATGCCACAATGGATTTTTCTTTTAGATGCATGTCATCTTTTTGCTTTGGGATCCACATAGTTTTTGCTTTTGCTTTGGTGGGACTTTGTGGCCTATGAGATGTAGTGCATTCTTTGATTGGATTTGCTTTTGCTGGAGCATGTATCTTGAAGTGGACATGACAATCTTTAGATTGTGGATTTGTAGCTTTATGCATTGGTGATTTGGCATCCAAATGACAATGAGTAGCATTGGAAGAGATATGAGAACTTGCATGAGATGGAGGAAATATGGATGAAATGATAGTGGAAAGATGGGGGATGGTGTGTGTAGGTATGTGCCTTTGTTGATCTTGATTGGGAATGTAAGTGGTGGGATTTGTAATATAGGGTTGGTGGATGAAGGAAGGAGTGGGATAAGATGTGGGATGATATTTTGGGACATTGGGGCCCAAAACGGATTGAGAGGATGAAGGAGGAATATGGTAGGTTGTCTTGGGTTGCAAGGATGGAGCAGGGGGGATGGTGTTATATGCTTTAGAGGGACGATATGAAGATGCAATGGAGGGTTTGAAAGCACTCTTGAACTTTGATTTAGTTGTACCAAAAAGTTTGGATGAAGGACCTCTAGGTGCGTAACCAATACCACAAAATTGTGGATGTCTTTTAATAGAGATGAGCTCTAGTATACCTTTCTCATTTAGGCCTAAGCCTTTGCCTTGATAATTCCATTTTTTTAGCATTCGATCCATAATAAGGTACTTCTTTCTTAGGGAACAAGATGCAAGTCCATTATCAAGAGGAGTGTAAATGGTGGACATGAAATTTATTTCATCTTCTTTAAGTGGACCACCACAGATGAATATAAGTGGACCAAGGGGATATAGTAATGGTGGTGGGATAGATGGAATTGGAGGTGATAAAGGAGGATGAAGGGGAGGGGATGGGATGCTTGGATCTTGACTTAGAGGGGGTAATGGATATGGAGTTGGAGGAGATGGAATGGTAAGATCTTGATGTAAAGGAGTGGATGAATTAGGAAGTGGAGTGGATGGATCATGTAATGGATGGAGTGGGATGTTAGGATCTTCATATGGAGTGGATGGAATGATACAATTTTCAGTCAAGTCAATGGATACTTCAACATGTTTTTGGACTTGTTATTGACATGATTGGATTGGTGTGGATGGTGTGATGGGGGATATATGGATGGATTCTTCAAATGAGTTGGATGGATGGATGGATTTTGCAAAGGGAGGGGATGGATGAATGGGAGATTATTCAAATGGGTTGGATGGATGAATGGGTGATTATGTTAGAGAGGGAAGAGGGGTGGATGCATGAGGTTCATGGGATGGGATGTGGATAGTGTCAGGAGGAGAAGATGGGGATGAAGATTGGATGAATTCAATGGATGAGGGACTTTAATGGTGCTAGGAGATGGAAGAGGATCAAAAATTATGAGATTGGGAAGAGAAATAAGAGGTATGGGAGATGCAAGAGGATTAAAAGGTATGAGATCTAGAAGGGAAATAATTGGTGTGGGAGATGGAAGAGGAATGATGGGTGTGGGAGATGGAAGAGGAATGCATGGTGTGAGGGGTGGAAGAGGATCAATAAGTATGGGATTTGGAAGGGAAATGATAGGTACAGGAGATGGAAGAGTAATGATGGGTATGGGAGATGGAAGGACTTCATCACTAGTGTTTTTCCATGGGGGAGTGATATAACATGACTCTAGAAGAGATGGATTTTCTGTTGGCTTCCTTGTGAAACTCCTTGGAGACTTACGTATCAGAGACAGAGAATTTTCAAGCCTAGATGGTGGGAAGTTAGTATAGTCCACATATGAAGATGTGGCAATGTCTTGTGAACTTTTATGGTTGAATGATGGTGTAGAGATGGATGCAGGAGATGGTATGGCTAGATAGTTCACATAGGTAGGCATGTGAATGGTTTGTGAACTTGATTGACTAATTGGTGGAAGAGGAGGGATGGATTGGGGTATGAAATATGTATTAATGTAGGTAGGAATTAGAGATGGTAGATTGGGATAAGATGGGGGAGATGGATAGGATAAAGTGGATGATGGAGGAGAAATATTATGAGGATTCTGGTGATGGATTGGAGGAAATGGAGGACTAGGATTAGGAATTTGAACATGGGTTGGAGGATAATAGTATGGTGGATTAGGATTAGGGATGTAGCTAATAGTGTTGTTGTGAAAAGATGGAGGTTGGGATATGACCATAGGATAAGATGGATGCATGTATGTATAAGAAGGAGATGTGGATGGAGGATAAGATAGATGTCCCTTGTCAAAGGTATGATAAATAGTGCTAGTGGGTATGGAAGGATACATGATGGGGTAGTGTGGAGGAATGATTGGAGTTTGGGGGATGCTAGGAGCACGTGTATTAAGGCTTTCCATCTATGCATCATGATCAACAAGATCTTCATCATCAACATAAGATGCTAGGGAGATATTGCTAAGGTCTTCAAAGTATGCATCATGATCAACAAGACCTTCATCATCATCAGAATAGGATAAACTTGAGGAAGAGATATGACAACCAAACTCATCATAATAGATTTGTGACATGAGGCTTTTCTGATGAGTTGATTAAGGAGGAACAATGGATATGGAAGGAAGACTCAAGCTCATATTAGGAAGAAAGACTAACACTGAAGAAGATGGAAAGAGGATGGGAAATGAAAAAGATATCCCTGCTGGTCTAGGACATGGGGAGAAATAGAGGACTGGATGACACTAGAAGAAACTGACGCTGGATGAGAGTAAGGACATAATTATGAACCTAGGATGAAAATATTTAGAGGCTTAGATGTACAACTTGGTGATATGGAGGCTTGGCATCACTTTCTTGTGTTTGATGGAATAGGACATGAGCTCAATCTGATACTGCTTAGGATGAGGTAGTGACTATGACAAGTGTGCCTTGGATTATTTTGTTTTTTGGAATAAGTGATGAGTTTTTTTGGAAATTGTGAGAAAATAGTCCTGCAAGAGGCAAAGCAACCTTGCAAGAAGCATGAAATGTCGATCTCCTTGGAAAAAGGATGTTCAAAACCTTTAGATTTGTGTATGTTCAAGAACTATTTTGCACAAGGTTTGTAACATTGAAAACACATACATGCACTTTCTACCTTAAGGATGCGGTGAGCTTGAAAACCTTTGTCCGCATATGTAGGCACACACATAAGAGCTAATCAGAATACGGCCACCATCAATCATGCTATGGCTCCATGATGTCATATTAGCCGACTCCAAATGCTCAGGGTGGCACGAATGTGCAAATTTCTCAGGGAAGTTACTATCTTCCTTGCCCAGCCGATTATCAAGCTTTCAGGGATGGATCAGGTAGGTTGGTAGATTGATTAGTTGATAGTATTTTTGTGGTGTCCTTGTAATCGGTTTGTACAACATAACTCACTTAAGAGTCTAGTTCAATCATGCTGATATGCTGGGGAGTTCACCCGGTCTGAACTACCATTGAACATGACCCGCCCAAGCTTGAAAGGATATAGATGCTCTTTTGGGTAGTGCCTTATTTATATAATAGCCAAAGGATTTTACTAGTTTGGGATCATTCTCTAGAAGGACTCATGCTTCTTTTGGATAGGCCCCTCTAAGCATATATGAAGATTTATCAAGAGTAGATCTGTAAAAAAAGTTCAAACGGTCACAATCACCTTTCTCTTGCACCAACGACCATGAGAGCCAATGGGAGAGGATAGTGCATGAAGTGAGGTTGCATTCTACAAATTTTATGCAAGTGCACCAAACACATAAGACACGCGATTGATTTCTGATAAGTTAATCAATGTGTGTTTGATCTAAAACTGAAATGAACTCGCAAGCTTATTCTTTTTATGAGCACCAAAGTGAGATATTGTTTGCCTTGTTTAATTTGTCTTTATGCATTCGAGATTGAGTTCATTTGATGTTCAATTTTAAACCCAAGAGGAAATGTGTGATTGGTTTATCAAATTTTAAAACCCAAAAAGTGAAGTGTTTGATAGTTAGTTCAATTTTAAGATCCAAAAACAAGATGTGTGATTTGATTGTTCAGTTTTAAACCCAAAATCAGATGTTTGATTTGTTCATTTTCCTTAAAGCATTCGAGATTTTGTGCATGTTTGTTTTAAGCCCAAAAAAGAAATGTTGAATTTTGACTTTTGTTGACTTTGAAACCCAAAACCAAGTGTGAAATGATGTGAGTACATACACTTTTCTTTTTAAATACCAAAAAGTGAAATGGGAATTTTTTAATCAAAAGATTATGTGCTTTCTTACCAAACTAGATGGCTAACCCGTAGACTTGTAAAAAAAATGAAAATAGTTAGTAAGAGTGCATTATTGTAGGTTTACAGTGCCTTTCCCCCATATTTTTACAAATAATGGTCCCAGTTATATAGACCATATTTCAACAAATGGGTAATAGAGAGAAAGTAGAAAGAAGATAGAAGGAATATAGTCATCTTGTTTGTGTATCAATGATATTCATGGAAGCGTAATAGAGAGAAAGTAGAAAGAAGATAGAAGGAATATATTCTTCTTGCCTTTTTCAACCTGCAAAAGAAAATAAGATCTTGCAAAACATACTCAAACAACAAAAACACATTAGCTTAGAGGGCTAGTTTGCAAGCACAACAATGAAAAGGAACCCGTGAAGTGGGTCCCACCGGGTGTGCCAAAATGTAAGCTATGAAAATTAGAAGTAAGGGAGCATAATAACGAATCAAAACACTCAACAACTAATAATCTAAACTAAATACATGATTGAACCGAAAAATAAAAACTTAAACAATAAGGAAAAAAGGAAGTGCAAAACCTCCTCAAAACCGACTCTAAGCTCCCCTTTTTGATGTGTTCATGCTTATGGATGTGTGCTCAATATGTGCTCCAAGCTTCAAAGGTATGTTCTCTAAAATGACATTATAAGTTTACTCTTCAAGATTGGAATATCTAAGCTAAAACTGACATTATGATGTTGCTTCAAAAGATGGATGAAATGTGAAGGAATGAGCCTTCTATTCATAAGAAATGAGGTTGAAAATGGGTGGTTCAGATGCAAAGATGAAGAGAGGTCAGGATGCCACTAGAAGAGAGCACATGGATTGTGCTTATTTAAGTGTATCAAATTGTGACACTTGTCACAATATTATTGGGTTGAAAGTAGGGAGCAATGTGACCATTTAGTGAAATGGACCAAGAAGCCTCTAGAAGATAAGGCTCATAAAGAGGGTGTAAGAGGCATTTATGAGGATTTAAGAGATATTTATGAGGATGTAAGAGGAATTTATGAGGGTGTAAGGGATATTTATGCTTATGGATAAGCATGGATTGAGAAAGTTGACTTTGGGGAAGGAATTGAATTCCTAATCCAAAGATTATGAATGTGACATCATTAGGGAGAGTTTAGGATTAGGATTAGGACTAGGATGGGCGAAGAGGTTGGGATTAGTTTGAAATCAGGGTTAGGTGGTTGGGATAGGTTAGGTTAACATGTGTAAAGAGGTTGGGTTTAGTTTGAACTCAAGGTTAGGTGGTTGGGATTGGTTAGGTTAGCATGTGTGAAGGGGTTGGGTTGAGTTAGAACTCAGGGTTAGGTGGTTGGGATAGGTTAGGTTAGGGGTTAAAGGGAATATTAATGAATGAATTAAATGATTTAACATATTCATTCAATAATAGGAGGAATAAGGATTTAATTAATTATCAAGCTATTGGTTGCTTTTAATAATTAATCAGGACTATAGCCAATTAATTAAATTAATTAGGGCTAGGGGATGCCATAGGTCAATTAGGTAATGCTTAATTACTTAGCTGATATGTCCTAGAAGGCACTAAATATGATTGAGTAAGGTGTCTACAATACTATTACATTAGTTATGTGGAAAGAAGGTGTTTGAGTTGCGAGTGTGCAATAAAATGACAAGTGACAATATTAGGCTAACATAATGGTTATGTCTAAAGTTCTCGCAGCCACGTGAGGTTTCTTAGTGGTTAAATTTTATGGATGCAAGTGCGTGACAAGTTGCCACATGATAGGGAAAGAGGTTGTGAAGGATAAAGTATAAGGTGATCGCATGCTTGTCGTGATTAAGTATAGTAACAATTTGGTGTTGTGAGGTTGCGACTAGGTTTATGACTGGTAAAGAAAGTAGTTTTCGCATGCTCACAGTTTATGTTGAGCAGTGCAAAGTATTGCGAGCCCGTGACCAAGGATGAAAATGAAGAGTTTGAAGCTGTGAGTGAGCGAGGAGATGATGCATGGCAACATAAATTAAGTTGGATTGCTAAGTGATAAAAAGAAAAGCATTTTTTTCAAATTAGATTGTAACATTTGGCATTTTTGGCACGTAGTTTTGATGATGTGGGTTTTCTTTTTATAGTTGCATATTTGAATCTGATGGACAAATCAAAATGAAAGAAAGACTCATCACGACTAGTTGAAGTAAATACAGGAGTATGTGAGTTAATGATAAAAGAGATCATCATGATAATATTGAGATGAATCTATAAATACATGATTATAGAGACTATTTACACAAGGTTCAGGAAGAAAACACAAGGTATAGAGCTGCAAGTTTGTCCGGAAAACAACAAAGGTGTTGCTGAGTCTAGGCGGCCTAGAGAAATTGTAAGTTGATAAATCATCTCTATTTGGTAAGGATTTTGTTTCTGCATTGAGAATTATTTTCAAGATAGTTTCAATCATGTGTCAAAGTACGTTGGTTGGTTCTAAGGTGTTTAGAAAGGGTAAGGGTACTGGGAAAAAATCCCTACTGGAAAGAGTTTATAGATTATATTTGAGAATCCACAAAAAGTCAAGCTACAAATGAATATGAATGGAAGGATGGTTGCAGTCAGTGGAGGAACCCGTAGACGTTTTCATAGTTTTTTTTCCCTCTTTGCATATTTTTATAATAACAAAGTTAGAGGGGCACCAATGTCTAACCCTTGGGAGTTGAACCTTGCAAAATTAATAGTTCACGATGTGTTTATGGATGTGAATTTCTTGAGGGAATTAGCCAAAGCTTATTGTCCTGTAACCAAGATTATTTGAAAGAAAAATAAGCAGGTCCTAGTTACTATTGACAGAAGAAGCTTTGTAGATGCTTTTCAGATTCCAGGGGCTACATGCACTAATATAGATTTTGACAGAGAGAAGTGAAACTACCATGCCCATAATGAGATGCTGAAGAGGTCTGTAATTCCAAGATACTGTTATATTGTGGTGAATGATCAAAAATGTATTATCAAGGAAAGTGTTTTATATTTTGGACCGACATGTTCTAACCCTAAAGTGACATAAAGATTATATAAATTGGCTTAGGGTTAGGGTTTCATTATTATATTGTATGTTATCTTGCAGTGATATTGAGCTATAAGGGATTGCGCTTGCAATAAGATTGTAATCACTGGATAATAGAAAGAGTGGACTTGTTGTTTGGTGGATGTAGCCCAGGGATTGGGTGAACCACATTAAATCTTTGTGTCTTGTGCTCTCTTCTATTTTGGATTATTATTCTCTAATATTGGTTATATTTATGCATGTAATTGTTAATTCTGTCTTGTTTAATCCCAACAAGTGGTAATAGAGTGAGATTATCTTCAGTTATCCTCTGCATGAATATCTCATGGTTTAGTGGGAGTCTCACAGTTGAGTGGGAGCAATGGAAAATGAGGGTAGATTGAAGGTTGAGAAGTTTAATGGACAAAAATTTCATTTATGGAAAATGCAGATGGAGGACTATCTCTATCAGAAGGACTTATGGCAACCATTGGAAGGAGTGACCAAGAAAGAGGTAGCTATGTCTCAGGAGAATTGGTATATTTTGGATAGAAAGGCATTGGGTAGCATTCGATTATGCCTAGCACAATTAGTGGCATTTAATATTACCAAAGCAAAGACAACTAAAGATTTGATGGAAGCCCTAGAAAAGTTGTATGAAAATCCTTCCACTTCGAATAAGGTATTATGAAGCATTTATTTAATATGAAGATGGTAGAAGGTGGGTCAGTGGCTAATCATTTAAATGAGTTTGACATAGTTACTAGTCAATTATCTTCTGTAAGTATAAATTTTGATGAAGAAATTAGGGCTCTTTTGATTCTGTGTTCTTTTCCAGAAAGATGGAATGGTTTGATAATGGCTGTTAGTAAATCTGTTTCTTATATGGACACCCTAAAAATTGATGATGTTTTTTGTATTATTCTGAGTGAGGATATTCGTAGAAAAATCTCAGGCGCATCTACATCAGGTAGTGTTCTAAATGCCGAAAGTAGAGGTAGAACAAGAGATAGAGGAAACAACTCTAGAAATAATGGGAAATTACAAGGGAAGTCAAAGCAAAAGAGGTCTCAATCAAGAAGACCTAGTGATTGTTGGTATTGTGGAAAACCAGGTCATAAGAAGAAAGATTGCTAGTCTCGAAAAAATAAAGGAGACAAACATGAAGGCAATAAGGAGGCAAATGTGGTAAGTACTAAATCCAAAGATGATGTTTTGATTCTTTCCCTTGAGAATGTTGATGATTCATGGGTTCTAGATTCAGGGGCTTCCTTTCATGCTACACCCCATAGGAGTTATTTTATTGATTATGTTTAAGGTGATTTTGGGAAAGTTTATTTGGGAGATAATGAACCCTATAAAATTGTTGGGAAGGGAAAAATTAAGATTAAGTTGCATAATGGGAATCATTGGCTACTACAAGAGGTAAGACATGTTCCAAGGTTGAGTAGAAATTTAATTTTACCAGGGAAACTAGGTGATGAAGGTTGCACAATTAATTTTAATGATAAAAATTGGAAGGTTTCAAAAGGTTCCTTAGTAGTAGAAAAAGGTGTGAAAGTAGGCACCTTATATCTTTGTACAGGTAATGCTGTTCCTTCTACTTTAAATGTTACAAAGAAATATGAATGTTCAGGAATAGTTGCGACAATTAAGTAGGTAGAAAATGAAAGAGGCGTTGTGGATACCAAAACAACACTATGGCACAACAAACTTGGGCACATGAGTGAGAAAGGTATGAAATTAATTCATTCAAAGAAAGTTTTACCAGGTCTTAAATGTGTAAATTTGGATTTCTGTGAAAGTTGTGTGTATGGGAAACAAAAGAGAGTCAATTTCTTGAGGGGTGGGAAGGAAAAGAAAGATGATAAATTAGAGCTAGTGCATATAAATGTATGGGGTCTGGTTCATGTTTCTTCACTTGGTGGCTCTTTGTATTATGTTACTTTCATTTATGATGCAACTAGAAAAGTCTGGATTTATTTCCTTAGGTAGAAATCTGAAGTATTTGAAACTTTAAAAAAATGGAAAAGCTTGGTTGAAAATGAGACTAGAAAAAGTTTAAAATGTCTCAGATATGATAATAGTGGTGCGTATTGTAGAAAATAATTTGAAGTTTATTGTTCCTCTAATGGTATTCAAAGCCAGAAAATGGTTCCAAGAACTCCACAAGAAAATGGAGTGGCTGAACACATGAACACGACAATAATGGAGTGTGCAAGGACTATGAGATTGCATGTTGGGCTCCCCTTAAACATGTGGGAAGAGGCTATAAATACTATTGTTTATTTAATTAATAGAGGTCTCTCTACTCCTTTGGGTTGTGGTATTTCAGAGGAAGCATGGATTGGTAAGAAGGTAAGTTATTCTTTTCTCAGAACCTTCGATTGTGAAGCATTTGCACATATAGATTTTGAAAATAGAACCAAGCTGGAAGAAAAATCAAAGAAATGTGTATTTGTTGGATATGGCATTGAAAAATTTGGCTATAGATTTTTTGATTCTGAAAATCATAAAATTTTAAGAAGTAGGAATGTCATATTCAATGAGAAAAGTTTGTACAAAGATTTGTTGCGAAAACATGAGAAGAAAGACACTGCTTATGTAGAGTTGGATGATACTCCAAAAGATAATGTTCCAGTAATTACTTATGCTCTGCAACAATAGCAACAACAAATACCACACACCCCAGAGAATGTTAGACAGTCAACAAGGCTAAGTAGACCTCCAAATAGATTTTCACCTTCTTTGTAGTCTATTTTATTAACTGATGCCGGTGAACCTGAATGTTATAATGAAGCTATGTAGGTGGATACAAAGCTTTAGTGGGAGTCTGCAATGATAGAAGAAATGGACTCCTTGCTAACAAATTAGATTTTGGATTTATGTAAGTTACCTGTAGTTAAACGGGATTTATAGAATAAATGGGTTTACAGGATAAAAGAAGAAGATGGAGGTAAGAAAAGATTTAAAGCCAGATTAGTTGTAAAAGGATTTGCACAGAAACATGGTATCGATTTTGATGAGATATTTTCTCTAGTTGTTAAAATGACTTCTATTTGTACTGTTTTAAGTATTGTGGCTACTGAAGATTTGCATTTAGATTAACTTGATGTTAAAACAACTTTTGTTCATGGTGATTTGAATGAAAAAATATATATGGCACAACCATAGGGATTCGAGGTCAAGGGCAAGGAGAGTTTAGTGTGAAGATTGCAGAAAAGCTTATATGGATTGAAGCAAGCACCTTGACAATGGTATATTAAGTTTGACACTTTTATGAATGAGAATGGATACACCAGATGTAATTCTAACCATTGTGTTTATTTCAAGAGGTTAAATGAGGACAACTACATTATTTTATGTTTATATGTTGATGATATGCTTGTAGTTGGGTCTAACATGGATCATATTAAGGGGTTGAAACAAAAGTTAGCAAAATATTTTGCTATGAAGGATTTGGGGGTAGCAAAACAAATCCTTGGCATGAAAATTTTCAGAGATAGGAAGAAAAAAAAAAAACTCTATCTCAGTCTTATTATGTTGAAAAGGTGTTGCACAGATTCTCTATGAAGGATGCCAAAGCTGTCACTACACCTTTGCCTGGTCATTTAAAATTGACTCAGGGGATGTGTCCTCATACACTAGAAGAGGAGGCTAAATTGTCTAGGGTGCCTTATGCTTCAGCTCTAGGGAGCTTAATGTATGCTATGGTATGTACTAGGCCAGACATTGCACATGCAGTGGGAGTTGTTAGTAGGTATATGAGTCACCCTGGGATTGAGCATTGGAATGTAGTCAAATGGATTCTCATATATTTGAGAGGAATATCTAACAAGTGTTTACACTTTGGGGGCTCTACTACTATTGTTGGTGGCCATATTGACTCAGATTTGGCAGGAGATATAGATACCAGGCCGATTACTAGAGGTTATGTATTTACTGTTGGTGGGACAATGATGAGTTGGATTTCTCGGTTACAAAAGGTGAATTCTTTATCTACTACAAAGGCAGAGTATGTTGTTGCTACAGAGGCAACCAAGGAGATGATATGGCTTCAATTCTTCATGGAATAATTGGGACATCCACAGGTGGATAACTATCTGTATTCAGATAGTCAGAGTTCCATTCAACTTGTGAATAATTCTGCTTTGCACTAGAAGACAAAGCACATACAGTTGCGGTATAATTTCATTTGGTCAGTTTTAGATGATGGGCAGTTAAAGATGGAAAAGACACACATAGATGATAATCTAGCAGATATGTTTACAAAGGTTGTGACAAGGGAGAAGCTGAATTCTTGTTCAGCTTTGGTTGGTCTTCTAGATTGAATAGACTAATAGAACAACAGAGTCCAGTGGGAGATTCAAAGGGTAGTGGTTTAGCTATAGGATCAGTCTCCAAGTGGGAGAATTGTTGGTTTATGTGGAGTCTGATTAGTCCCCAAGTGGGAGATTGTTATATTGTGGTGACTGATTAGGAATGTATTATCTAGGAAAGTGTTTTATATTTTGGACCGACATGTTCTAACCCTAAAGTGACATAAAGATTGTATAAATTGGTTTCATTATTATGTTGTATGTTATCTTGCGGTGGTATTGAGTTGTAAGGTATTGCGCTTGCAATCAGATTGTAATCACTAGATAATAGAAAGAGTGGAATTGTTTTTTGGTGGATGTAGCCCAGGGATTTCGTGAACCATGTTAAATCTTTGTATCTTGTGTTCTCTTTTGTTTTGGATTATTATTCTATGATATTGGTTATATTTCTGCATGTAATTGTTAATTCTGTCTTGTTTAATCCTAACAGATATATGCTTAAGATTGAAATAAAACTCATTCTAATTCCAAAGAATATCAATGAACCTTATGATCTAAGTACATTTCATAATTACTTGGCTTTTATAGTTTATGGTTTGTGTAAGGTGTTAGGATTAGATGGTGATAAAATAGTGACTGAAGATTTATTGATGATGGATATAGCGATACAAAATCTAGAGGTAAATACTAATTTTGATGATGCCCCCTAGATGAAGAGGATGTAGTAAGAAATCTAATGGAAAAAGGTGAAGTGCAAGAGAGAAGGAGGAAATGGGGATTTGATGAGGGTAGAGAATGAGTTCAAAGAGGCTGACAAAGATTTTCTTAGTTTTTTCAAAGGATGTAGCCAAAGAAATAAGTGATGTCTTAGATTTTAACACCATGGAAGCTTCAAATATGGTGAAATTTTTAAACATGAATGAATCTAATTTCATAGAAGGGAACGTGATTTTGTGGGACTATCATAATCAGAATGGGAATAATAATGAATTCATTGGTCTTCAGGCACTGATAGGTTTGTTGTCTTGTAATAAATGTTTTTGCATATGATTAATGACAATAGAACTTGTGTGTGTGAATTATGTACCTGCAAACTGCAACACAACACTTCAATATGTCATTGCATCAATGGTTAGAAATATGGAAATCAATTGAAAAGCATAATGAAACCATTGAAATCAATGTATTACTTCCTGTATACACCCTATAATGGTCACTTATACTATGGGCCCCCATTCTTCAATTTATCAAATGACAGAATCAATTTATCAGATTCCTGAATCAATGCTTTGCAACATTTTAATTCAATTCAATTTCCTTAATCAAATCATAATTAATTCAATTATTTCAATATTTCCTAAGGTTTGATCATTTCATCAATTATCTTATTTAATTGAAAGAAAACAATCCCTTTTTATTAAATAAAATAACCTTAAAATCTCTTTTAATTAAATAATCTTATCTTATTTAATTAAAATCTCTCTTAATTAAATAATATTACCTTATTTAATTAGAATATGCCTTTTAATTAAATAAAATAATCAAATTTAATTAAAAGAAAATCCCTCTTTTAATTAAATAAATAAAATCCCCACTTAAATCTCTCTTTGTGTTGAAAAATGAAATAAAAATAAATAAAGCTCCTTTTTCTTCACACATATTCCTAAGTGGTGGGCTTTTTGCCTCTTAATCACAGCCTTTGATTTTTCCTTTTGAAGATATGAGCACATGGATCAACCAAGATTTAATCTCCATCATTTCTCATTTCTTTTTACCTCTTAATCTCTACCATCCATTGCTCTTTAAAAGGAAACCTCTCCTTCTCATTTGAATATACACTTTTATGCTATTGTTATGCTGCAGGTTTGGAGAGCAATTTTGGAGGAGAGTTTGAGCATTTGAGCTCGAATCATGCCACTTCTTCTTCTTGTCTTCTTCTCCCATGCATTCATAGGAATCCATTTAGAGTAGATTCCTGTTAATTTAGATTCATATTTCTTTCATAGATTAATCTTGCATATTTCCTTTCATAGATTAAGCTTGCATATTTCCTTCCATGCATTGTTATTATATAGATTTGTTTCCTTTCATGCATTGTTATCATATAGAATAGCTTTCATTATCATTTGCAGTTCATATTTGGTGATCATGGAGACTAGCATTCTTTCTCTTTCTCTTTGAATCTCTTATTTCATGGTGTACTTGCATGGGCATAACTAGGTCTAAACTAAGGGCCTCCATTACAAAACCTTCCACTCCATGAATAGGGAGCTATGTGTTGCCATTTGAGACCTCATTCTTGAGCAATCTTGAATAAAATGACTCATAGAAGTGTGTCACATTTTCAACACACATTTTTGGCACCCACCCATTTAAGTGGGACAAATTCTACCCATTTAGTGAAGTAATTAGTAGCAGTGATAATAAAATTGTGTCCACCTGATGAGTTGGGATGAATCTTCCCAACAAGATCAAAGGCCTAGCGCTGAAATGACCAATGAGATATAGAAGAAATAAGCTCCCTGCCTAGAGCATGTATCAGGTCACCATGTTTTTGACACTTTTCACATGGCTTTGCAAAAGCTACTACGTCAATCTGCATCGTAGGCCAATAGTACCCCACCCTAAGCAACCTTCATGCCATAGCAAGACCATTGGAATGTCCCCCATATATTCCCTTGTGGATGTCAACTAATGCTTGGTTAGATTCTTCCTTTTCTAAGCATCTAAGATGTGTTCCATCTAGACCCCTCATATACAAATCACCAGAGATAATGGAATGGCGAGAGACATTTTGGGTAAGGTTTCTGCGTTCAAACCGGTTAAAGGTTTCAGGTATAATGCCATCACAAAGGTATGAGTAAATGACACCATAATGGGATGACTCACGACCAACAAGGGTACAAATGACATGGCTTTCTTGGGAGTCATAGATAGGGTGATGTAGCTCTTCCACCAGGAATTTGCATCTAGATTCATGTTTCTCTAAGTGAAGGAGTGAAGCAAGTGTAGCCATAGCATCAACTACTTTGTTTTCTGCTCTAGGGATTTGCTAAACTGTGACAAATGTGAAGTATCATTTCAAGGAATCAACCATTTGATTGTAAGGTACCAGTTTCTCATTTTTTGTTTGATATTCATCATTAACTTGGTTGATTATTAGATGTGAATCCCCATAGATGTGTAACTCTATGATTCTCCATTCTATGGCCATCTTAAGTCCATTTGTTAAAGCTTCATATTCAACAATGTTGTTTGTACATGGGAATAATAACTTGTAAGATTTAGGAATCGTGTACCCATGAGGAGAAACAAAAAACACACCAACTCCTGAACCATTTTCATAAAAGATCCATCAAAGAACATCTTCCATGTTCTTTCAGTCATGTACATGAGGTGCTCATCTAGGAAGTCAACTTGAATAGGTGCAGTATCTTGCAATGGGAAATCAACCAATTGATCTGCTATGGCTTGTCCTTTGATTACTTTGGTCTGGAATTGATCTTTGTCTTTATCTAGGGGGTGTAACTGTGTTAGCTTTGGTCTCTTGGATGTGTTAGTCTTTAGGACATCTCACCCAAATGGTGTTTTTCAACACCACCCCAATTGTATTTTTTAATACAACCCTTGACATCGAGTGTTTTTAAACACTTATCAGTTTGGTCTTACCTAGTTTTGTCATGTGATCTTACCTGCTTGCAAGCATTCTATCCTAATCCTCAGAACTTAGTATCAGTTAACACACTTAAATTTTTAAACACAACACTTAATGCTTGAGCTATGTCATGATCTTTTCTTTGTGTGTTGACTATTATTGATTTTTGTTGAGTGTCCTTGTCTAATAAGTCTCTTTGGGATGCATAGCTAGATGAATTGGGGCATGGGGCATGTTTTTATTTGCTTTCTTCTTGTGGTTTTGATCTTGAAACTCCTGAGTATCTCTTTTTTTTTTTTTTTTTCCCTTAAAACACTTAGGAGATTTGAGGCTTCATCCTTGACTATTTTCGCACAACCGTTCTTCTAGTCATCCTGGCTTCTATGCCTTGATGCGAGCGTGGTTTTGCTACATTAAATTGGGTAAGATAACATCGAAGTCATCTTGACCTTTATGTCTTTGATTCTTATGTTAGAATATTTTGACATTCCAATCCGATATAAATCACATTCATATCCTCATAGTTGCGCTTGTGACTAGTGATGATTGTGTGATTTTCTGATGTCCGTTAATAATGGCCCGATGATGAAAATAAGTTCCTTAACATTCTCTAAGAATGATAAAAACAAAATCCTATGTTAGAGTTTCTCTATTGCAAGTACACCTTTGCATTTTAATGTAGCTTGCATTGTTAGACTTCATGTTAATTTGCATTTTTAGGATGCATTATTAGTTTGAGAGGATTTCCTTCATATTTCTTGTGGACTTTTAATCAACTATGGTCATGTTTGATCTTCATTTCCTTATCTTCTTTCATGATTTCAATCAAATTTTTTTATATCTTAAATAGTTGATTGATTTTGGGGCATTCTCTTTCTTAAGGCAAATTTATTTCTTCTCTCCATTTCTTTCCATCTCTTCCAAAATTATATCTTCCATTGACTTTCACCCCACTTCTTTTCTTCTAATTCAATCTTGGGGCAGAATATTTCATGCTTGATGATCTACCTTGGTTCTGTGATCTTTATATCTTTCATCTTACATCAAGGACCTTATCTTTAGTTTGATTTGATCAAATTTATCAATTTATTGTTTCTCCTTTATCTCATTTCGATTTCGATCACGAGGGGGAAGTACCTATCAGATTTCAATCCTTGATTCAGCTTTATCAATCCTATCAATTGCTCTGCTTGGGGTAACCTTGCTTGAGATTCTTATCTTGGACATGTCAATTACCTATTTGCAGGGGTGTTGACCTTGTCTTTTTCAATCAACTTATCTTTGTCCTGATGTGTTCCCGTCCGTCGATCACACGTCTGGGTTGTTTTGTGATGCCAAATCGATCTCACACTTCAACTACATTATTTGACTACATGTGTTCCCATAAAGATCACACATTAGTCAAAGAGGTGCAAATGTATGCACCCTAAAATGGTCGCCTAGACTATGGCCCCCCATTCTTCAATTTGTCAAATGGCAGAATCAATTTATCAATTTGTCAAATTCCTGAATCAATGCTTTGCAACATTTTAATTCAAATCATTTTCCTTGATCAAATCATAATTAATTCAATTATTTCAATATTTCCTAAAGTTTGATCATTTCATCAATTGTCTTATTTAATTAAAAGAAAACAATCCCATTTTATTAAATAAAATAACCTTAAAATCTCTTTTAATTAAATAATCTTATCTTATTTAATTAAAATCTCTCTTAATTAAATAACATTATCTTATTTAATTAGAATCTCCCTTTTAATTAAATAAAATAATCTTATTTAATTAAAAGAAAATCCCTCTTGTAATTAAATAAATAAAATCCCCACTTAAATCCCTCTCTGTGTTGAAAAAGGAAATAAATTAAATAAAAATAAATAAAGCTCCTTTTTCTTCACACATATTCCTAAGTGGTGGGCTTTTTGCCTCTTACTCATAGCCTTTGATTTTGCCTTTTGAAGATATGAGCACATGGATCAACTAAGATTTAATCTCCACCATTGCTCATTTCTTTTTACTTCTTAATCTCTACCGTCCATTGCTGTTTAAAATGAAACTTCTCCTTCTCAGTTGAATATACACTTTTATGCTATTGTTATGCTGCAGGTTCAGAGAGAGATTTTGGAGGAGAGTTTGAGCATTTGAGCTTGAACCATGCAACTTCTTCTTCTTTTCTTCTTCTCTCATGCATTCATGGGAATCCATTTAGAGTAGATTCATGTTAATTTAGATTCATATTTCTTTCATAGATTAATCTTGCATATTTCCTTTCATAGATTAAGCTTGCATATTTCCTTCCATGCATTGTTATCATATAGATTAGTTTCCTTTCATGCATTGTTATCATATAGAATAGCTTTCATTCTCATTTGTAATACATATTTGGTGATCATGGAGGCTAGCATTCTTGCTCTTTCTCTTTGAATCTCTTATTTCATGGTGTACTTGCATGGGCATAACTAGGTCTAAACTGAGGGCCTCCATTATAAACCCTTGCACTCCATGAATAGAGAGATATGAGTCGCCATTTGAGACCTCATTCTTGAGTAATCTTGAATATAATGACTCATAAAAGTGTGTCACATTTTCAGCACAAACTTCCTATCTAAGAAGAGTATGATTTAAGCTATAATTGCCCTCAGATTATGCATTAAATCAATGACACATTTAGTCCTAGAATATAATATTCATTGAGAAATGAAACTAATTATGATGTAATTCATGCTTAAAAGTGATGCAAAGATTCAATTGAAGCACAAATGAATATTATCTAGTTAGCTATGTGAAATTATGAAACAAAATGATAGCATAAGGACACATTCAATATTCTAAAATTATGGTCCAATTGAGCTCAAAATTTAATCCTTTTATTGAAGAATTTGAGAAATGAGTGGTTGAGATCAACTTGTGAGGAGAGGTGAGGATTGAATCTTTGGTGATGCATGTGAGTGATCCATGTGAGTGAGCTCTCATAGGTTCATGGATTGAATTTCCATATGCAAGTGATGAGTTGTATTTAGAGAATATATTTAATTCCTTTTAATTAATTACTTTAGCCAAGGATTTAATAGGTTTGATTTGATTTAAGGTAATTAATGTGAGTTAGTGATGAAATCACTTTGATTTTAGGAGATTAAATTGATTTTGAATAATTATGTCAATAATCAAATAGTTGGATTGACATAATTATGGGCATGATCACATTTAGGGAAAATAGGGTCTCTAGTTAGAGTAGACCAAATTAGGATGGTTACATTTACCCCTCTTTGAATTGATGTGTGAGCAGCGCATTAATTCAAAGAATGTCTAATGTTGACTTCAGAAAGTTTGAGAATTCCACAAATAATTGAATGAAATATAGCTGACGAGATCAAGCTCAAACTTGATTGAACTAAGACTGATAGTATCGACTTTGAACTTGATTGAAAAAAGGTCGACTAAAAAAAGATCTAAAGATAGCAGTTCTAAACTTGATCAAACAAGAATTGATAATACTGACTCCAAACTTGATCGAACGAAGGTTAGTACGAAGCTGCTGAGATTTGTGAGGTATGAATTCTAAACTTTATCGAATGAGAATTGATAATACTGACTCTGAACTTGATCAAACAAAGGTCAGTACGAAGCTGCTGAGAGCTTGATAAAGATATGAGAGATTGTAGGCATAGATATCTGACTTTTTAGCACTGAAGCCTTCTATCTAATAGTCCCAACTTGATCGAAGGAAACTTCCATGCCCCTAGTCTTTTGATGATGAAGTCAGTTTTGTTGTTTGAGCAAGAATTTGATTGATTTTAAGTATGATCATGCCCCCTCGGGAAATAAATTGAAGGAAATAGAATAAAATACCTCTTTAGAATGACAAATCAATGGAACAGGTCAATTGGATCAATGAAGAATCAATTAGAAGATGAGATGAAGCAAAAGTGTGTTAAGATAAAACACAATTTTACGAGTTGACTACTTGAAAATGTTAATTTTGAGTCTGATAAAATGATGTATGACCAAGGTTTTGATGAATAATATAAAATTTTTTGATAGAGAACCATGAAAAAATAATTGTGTAAAGCTGGCAAATCATTTTTTGAACATATAGAGCACTTCTGCATTTGTTTGAGACTGTCGCAAAATGTTTACTGTGCTATTGAAAATATTGTCCTTATGTTCAATTTCGTTCCTGATTGATCTGAGAAGAACAAAATAGAAAATTGATAGGCCATTGAGGGTTGCGGAGCTCTATCAATCCCATGTTGCATCCAGTAAAATTGCAAATTTATGGAATGTATCTCGTAAAAATAGGGTCACTTCCCGTAGGTCGTTAGAGTGTCATTTTTAGTAGTTTTTTGTCCATCCTTTGAATTTCATCGCGTCTTGTGAAAACAAGATTGCATTCAGAATCCCGCATTGCATCCTATAAAATCAGGATCATTTTCTGATTTCCCCATTGCATCCTTTCAATTTAAGATCGCATACATGATGTGAGCTCAAATCCAAAAAAATAGAGTCATTTTCAGTAGAAAGTGTTATTTGTCCAATTTTGACTGTTTTTCCTCTTTTTGAAGGCAAAAGACTTAGCCGTTAGATTTTTTGTATAGTTGACTGAGCTACAATACTGATGTAAGTTTGTATTTTGTGCCTGACAGACTGATTTACCTCTTGTGTCATTACAAGGACCTCAAACTGCATGAGTCCTTGTATTATCTCTCTCTTTGACTTATGCAGAGCTGCAGATTATTGGATGTGTAACGCCCCGCCAGGCAACCCGAGAGGACAAGACATAAAAACTCTATAAGATGCAACTAGCAAACCTTTTTTTTTTTTTTTCTATGCAAGAATAATAGTCATCATTACACTTTATATTTCTAAAATAAAAATATTCTTCTACAACTTGATTGTAAGATTTAATCAACTTAAGTCCTCACAGGCTCCCTACTGTCGCTACTTAAAGCAACACCATCCAAACTATTTACATGCCTAAGATATCCATAGTATTATGAGCTTAAAAGATTTACATTGATTTTAATTCACCAAGGTAAATGTCCCTAATTTGTTTCTTTTATTAAACATAAGTTAATCATTAAAAAAATCATTATTCCTTTTATCAACTCATGCCATTAATTCATATTGATTTCATAAATTCCCACTATCCTTTGTACCACATTCCTATAATAATTTAGGTAAGAGATTAATATTCATAAAGGTAGGAATTATCCTAGGTGCTTCATTAACCCATAAACATGAACCCACCATTAACCTTACAATCAAATTACTATCTTGATTCATTGTTTCATAACTATTCATTGTTCATAATTCCAATCACTGATCTATCATTTCTCAATAGTTTCCTTTGATACTTTCATCCAAAGATAATACATTATTGTTTAGGCACATCATTATATATAACTATATCTAAGATTATTTCCTTTATATATGAACAACATAAGAGAATAGGATAAATAACATAATCACTTTCTTCTAATACTAATAACATACCCAATATACCGCGTTCTTTTCCCTTTCTTTTACCTAGAACTACCCATTCCCCTATACATTGCTTGGAATTGAGATTACATCAATACTACAAGACTCTTTTTAGGAGGTTACAATTACATGAATACAAATACATAAGTACATCTCAACATAATAAAATATCCAATAAGAAGTCTTCAACTGTAGATCTGGAAAGGAACATGTGCAAGGATCATCCAAAGAATCACGAACAATACCTCGATATAAATATTAACCACCCAATCATGTGGGACCAATAGGCCCACTCCCTTGAGCTAGGAGATAGAACCAAAGGCCCATGCAAGAGGTAACAACTAGGAAATTCCTAAGGTGGTGATAACTTTTCCCCAACTCCACAACACACAAAAAGAAAAGATAAGAAGACCACAAGGACTACCAGAGGCATGATACAGACTGGTAGAGACTCTAAGATACAAGCTAGGTGAGTGTAATCACATATCCCTCACCCCTTGAGTTACCCTGCTAAGCCACTCTGGGCCCTGACCCCCAAGGAGGTACATGCGGAACCGAACATCTCTCATACAGATGAGACTGTTTGATTGTGCTATCGCAATAGCACCTTCTCCCACTCCCATTTGTAGCCTATAATAGAACTACCAGCATGGGCGAGGCTTATCTTATTTAATGTGTAGTACCCTTCCCATATTTTATTAATGTTTTCACTAGATTAAACAACTCACCAGTGGGTTACCTTGGTACTAGCCACTTAGGGACCCGACCCCTCACTGTGAGCCACTCACCT
This sequence comes from Thuja plicata, assembly GCA_018584345.1. Lineage (NCBI taxonomy): Eukaryota > Viridiplantae > Streptophyta > Pinopsida > Cupressales > Cupressaceae > Thuja > Thuja plicata. The sequence goes on along the minus strand of MU226529.1, from coordinate 425,838 downwards.
AGTGTACTTAGGTTCCCTAGCATACATAAAAAAATCATAAGAACATAATAGATCCATCATAAAGAATTCATATCAATTCCATAACAACATTGGATTGATTTTAGGAAAACATATGTTGTCCCTAGTCCACTGGACAACCCTAAACCCAAATATGACATTCAGAATGTTCCAAACACATAGGAAGACATAAAAGTGATATTGTAAACATATTCAGTGTAAAAATAGATCCAATTACCCAAATAAAAAATATAATAGCCCCTGGTACCCATATGAAACCCTCAAACTTTGTAATGTTCTTAAATTGAACTATTTCAAGCAAGGATTAAATGCAAAGAATAATCATCATAGCACATCCACCCATATCTTCCAAAAAACAAATAATAAAGAAAATCTCTTTGGTGGAGAGTTATATGACATAATTATGGACTCTTAATTTTATTTTTGTGAAGATCCAATGGTGGAAAATAAAGTTATGACTTCTGGTTTAAAACAGAAAAATCTGGTTAGGGTTCAGACCTGCCTTCACTAAAATGGTTGTAATTATCACAAAACATAATAAAAATGATCCAAAACAATTGGAAATGAAATATAAGGAATTTTAGAATCTATGATATCAAATTAAGACTTTTATATTATCATAATAGTCTGTAGCATACAAATACTTTTGACAGAAAATTGGAATCAAGAATGGATAGGCATAGTCTGCCAAAATGTCAATAATAAGAAATTAATTAGACTCTAAAAATAAAATCAGAGAGATAAAATTTTTAGATATGTGAATTTTACTTCTGGAAAACCAATTTAGAAAAACCCTAGATGCAATTTACATTACTATAATAATAGATCCCCAAAAATGGGTTGCTAAAAACCCTAGGAAAACACATGACAATTTTCACAAACAAAAACTCCAAACTTTTAAATAACTACAGGAATGAAAAGTACATATATAATACATCATGAAAATATGTAAATATATCTATATTTTATCATATAATTTAATCAACCAATTAATTCAATCCATACCTCAAATCCTACGAAGATTCAACCGAAGAAGGAGACAAAAGAGGAAGACAAATCCAAACTTGAGATGCATCCTTCAAACCCTATCCATTTTCAGAAATATCCATGAAAGAAAACACAAATCCATAGAAATTAATCCCTCTCTCAACTACTAAAACTCTCACAAAAATTTCTCTCTCCTAAAAGCAAAGATAACCATAAATTCATAAAGAAGTATGCTTACAAACTCTCCCTCACATCTCCTAAGTTTTTCTCCAAAATCTTCATGAAAGAAAAGTCATCCTCTCCTTAATGATTCAGACCCAAAATTCCTCCTCCCTTAAAATGAAAAGGTAGAGCATATAAATATATTTCCCAAAGGTTGAGAGGAAAGGTAACCAACTCCCAACTGACTCTTAACTAAAGGGCATAATTAAATAACTTAATATAAATGTAAACTCTCAACTATATATTAATCAAATATACTATAATAAATACTTTATATACATCTATATACATATGTAATATTATCATAACATGATGCATATGAAATAATTAATTAGATCAATATCTATATATATAATCTATCCACATTATTAATAATTAACAATTGAGAATAATATACCTCACATTAATTATTAATAATACTATACTTTACATTAATCTCAAAATATACACCATCAACAATATCTACAATAATTAAAATGTAATCACATATAAATTATATATATATATATATACACACATAAATATATGTGCGCACACACACACACACACACACACACACACACACACACACATATATGCGCCAAATACCAAACACTATAATCTATATGATTATGAAGCAATAGATCACAACATCATTATTACCTATTTATAATTACTATAGGATATAACACTGAGGTAGAATAAAGTCACATGCCTCAAAATAAATCTAATCATCCAAAGAGGCTATAACAATCAACCAAGAAACATATCAAGGTAACCACAAGATCAAACAAGGTCAACCAAAGTCAACAAGGAAAGTAAAGCCAAACTCCTGACCAAACATGAAGCTCTGAAACACAACATAGAAGATTAACTAAGAGTCATACCAAGAAGGAGAAATAAATAAAATGAGTAAAAAAATTACACAACCAAATGAATGCAAGTGACCACAAGGAACTAATTACAACAATTCCCAACCAGGTGTGCTAGATCTGGGTTTTTACCCAAAGGTTGACTAACAAAGAAGGAACCCTAATATTCCCAAATTGGAATAATGAAAAAGGAAGACTCATGCAGGGGCCTTAGTACTATCTCCATAACAACCTGTACGCCTCTCTCTCCGGTTTCCCACAGCTTTCCAAAGGCGGGGGTTAGTAACAAAGGTTCACAAGTGAATGCAAATCAAATACACAATAACTAATAAACGAATAACAGAAATGTGAGCAATAAAATGTACAAACAAGAGAAGGGAAGACAAATGAATGCAAACCCCACGATGCTTGAAGCTTCTATTGTTTCTCTCTACTCCTTCCGAAACGCTGTTCTTG